>BHFT01015696.1:59730-79464 GCA_004320025.1 Laticauda laticaudata
CCCCCCCCCCCCTCTCTGCTCAGCTTTCCCTTTCTCTCTCCTCCCCAGAGCCCTGCCAAGTGTTGCTGCGGTCGTCCTTGGTTACAAAAACCCTCCTCTCTCTTTCCTGCCCTCCCAGGCTCTGCTCAGCCGGGCGCTGCTGCCGTTGGGTTGCTGGAGTCCACGACGACGCAGCTCGGATCTTGCACCAATAAGGGACGGAGCCCAAGAAGAGGGCGGGTAGGTGGGCTGTCTGCCTTTTGTCTGCTTCTCCGGGCTGGGTTTCTTCCGTGCCCCTCGATCTTGAAAGGGGGTGGGAGAGGAAAGAGGAGAAAGCATGACAAAAGGTTGGCCAGGTAGCCCTTGGCAAAGGAAGCCGTGATTTGGAAAGGGATCTTTGCACCTCAGGGTTGAAGCTTGGGGCTCCCTGAAGCTTGCAGGCGTTAAGTGGCCCAACTAGGTAACAGCTCCAGGATGAGGGAAGGTTTGCTCCCTGTTTAATATCAAAGGAAATCTAAGCTGGATTGTTTGCTGGTGGCCAATTAAGTAACATCATCAGTGCTAGGAGGGAAGTGGATTGGAGGAGGAGGAGGAGGAGGAGGAGGAGGAGGAGGAGGAAGAAGAAGAAGAAGAAGAAGAAGAAGAAGAAGAAGAAGAAGAAGAAGAAGAAGAGAAGGAGGAGGAGGAGGAAACAAAGGAGGAAGATTGTGGGGTCCTTGGTGTTCTCTGAGATTGGTGGTTTTCTTGCAGACATTTCATGACCCACCTAGGTAATGTCATCAGTGCTAGGAGGGAAGAGAGTTTTGTGGAGAGGAGGAGGAGGAAGAAGAAGAGGAAGATTGTGGAGTTTTTGGTGCTCTCTGATCTTGGTGGTTTTCTTACAGATGTTTCATGACCCAGCTAGGGAACCTCATCTGTGCTAGCACAGGTAGCACTGATGTGGTTGCCTAGAGGCAAGAAGATTGTGTCAGTGTACGCAACTGGAAAGATTGGAGAAGACTGTGGTGTAAGTGCATGGCAAGGTATACAGGTAGTCCTCCACTTACGACCACAACAGAGCCCCAAATTTCCATTGCTAAGCAAGACAATCATTTTTAAACTGAGTTCTGTCCCAGTTGACGATTTTCCTTGGCACAGTCATTAAGCAAATCGCTCCATTTGTTAGTCGCACGGCTGTGAAGCAAATCCGGCTCCCCGCATTGACTCAGCCGGTCAGGTCACGAAAGGGGATCATGTGACCTCCAGGGAACACTGCAACCGTCATAAGTATATGCCAGTTGCCAAGCAACTGAATTTTCATTACGTGACCCTGGGGGATGTTACAATGGTCATTAAGTGTGAAAAAGTCCCTTTTTTCAGTGCCATTGTAACTTAGAACGGTTATAAATCAAGGACTACCTATACTAAAATCTCAGCTCGTGAGGTTACAGCAAGGGTCTTCAAACTTGGCAGCTTTAAGACTTGTGGACTTCAACTCCCAGAATTCTTGAGCTAACATGGACTGGAGGAGGAATTCTGGGAGTTGGAAGTCCACAAGTCTTACAGCTGCCAAGTCTGAAGACCCCTGGAATCGATAAAGAGAGGTAGAATAGATAGAAAGAGAGAGAGATAGAATAGATAGGGAGAGGGAGAGAAAGAAAGAATAGAGAGAATAGAGAGATAAAGAGAGATAAAACAGAAAGAGAGGTAGAATAGATAAGATAGATGGATAGATAGATAGATAGATAGATAGATAGATAGATAGATAGATAGATAGATAGATAGATAGATAGATAGATCGGTAGGTCGGTAGGTAGGTAGGTAGGTAGGTAGGTAGGTAGATAGAATAGATCAAGGGTCTTGTGGAGACCCTTGGCAGCTTTAAGACTTGTGGACTTCAACTCCCAGAATCCCTGAACTAATATGAACTGGAAGAGGGATTCTGGGAGCTGAAGTCCACAAGTCCTAAAGCTGCCAAGTTTGAAGACCCCTGGGTTACAGCCTCTCGAAATCAGGACCTTGGAGAGCTCTGCATCAGCCTTGTTAGAAAAAGTTAGAATGACAAGAGTTGGAAGGGACCTTGAAGGTCTTCTAGTCCAACTCCCTGCCTAGGCAGGAAACCCTACTCCACTTCAGACAAATGGTTGTCTAATCTCTTCTTAAAACCTTCCAGTGTTGGAGCATTCACAACTTCTGGAGTCAAGTTCTTCTACTGATTGATTTTTTTCACTGTCAGGAAATTTCTCTTTAGTTCTAGGTTGCTTCTCTCCTTTGGTTAGTTTCCACCCATTGCTTCTTGTCCTGCCCTCAGGTGCTTTGGAGAATAGCTTGACTCCCTCTTCTTTGGGGCAGCCCCTCAGATATTGGCTTCCTGTTCTTCTGAACAATAGCACTGAGACACGTATACCGCTTCACAGCCTTCTCTAAGAGGTTTGCGGAGTCAGCCTCTTGCCCCCCCCCCTCCCCAATAATCTGGGTCTTCGCTTTACCGACCTCAGAAGGATGGAAGGCTAAGTCAACCTCAAACCTGGTGAGGACTGAACTGCTGAAATGCAGAGAGGCAGCAGTGCCCTGCTTGATGCCACCTCCTCAGGGGCAGCTGAGATCGGCCTCCTTGGCCAGTCAAGCGTTCCAGCCATGGGAAGGTCCCGCCGAGAGCCACTTGGTTAATTTTGCCTATTAAAATAATCCAAGGAGGTTGGCTGAGCCACAGAGACCTTGAGCCTGAAGTGCTGATTAGACTACTAAAAAGCCCTCTGCCTATTTTGATCCATTTCGCTGGGGCCAGGAATGACGGATGTAATAGAGACAATCCTGCCCTCCAAATATGAAGACGTAAAAGCCAAATCCTGTCCCAATGGATTAAAATTATCCTTCTTCTGCCATGGCATCTCAGGTTCTAATCCAAAATTAGCAGGGTTGAGGCCATAAAGATTCCAGAAAAGAGAAGAGACCACATTTTGGTCAAGATGTTATGTAAGGAAAGGATGCCAAGAAAAAAATGAAATGAAATGAAATGAAACAAAAGGCTTCTCTCCACTCTTCCACCAGATTGTTCAAAAGAGTTTGCTTTTTAAATGCCTTCCAAGGAAGAGAGAGTGTCAGTAAAATTCATCTGGAGGAAGTGTGAAGCTTCTGTACTTATTTAGTAGCAAGATGGCCAGGGAAATAGCAGTGTTTGTTCTTCTGTAGATTGTCTCTGGTTTTCCTGGGGGCTGAATGGAAGGAGGGAAGAGGCAGCAAGAGAAGTTGCAGATGGCTGGAGAGATCCTTCCTTCCTTCCTTTCTTCCTTCCCTTCCTTCCTTGATTTCAGCATCCTTCTTTCCTTCACTTCAGTATTGTCCCTCCCTCCCTTCTCTCCTCCCTCCCTCCCTCTCCTTCCTTCCTTCCACCCATCCACCCTTCCTGATTCCTTCCTTTTCTATCTGATAGAGTGGTATTCTTACCTCACTTGATCTCGATTGTAACAGAGGGATACAATCGCGATCAAGTGAGATACTAATACCACTCTATGAAGACTTAGTAAGGCCACAGCGAGAGTACTGTATCCAGTTTTGGTCACCACACTATAAAAAGGATGTTGAGACTCTAGAAAAAGTAAAGAGAAGAGCAACCAGGATGATTGGGGGACTGGAAGCTAAAACATACAATGAATGGTTGCAGGAACTGGGTTTGGCTAGCCTAAAGAAGAGAAGGACCAGGGGAGACAGGAGAGCAGTGCTCCAATATATGTGGGGCTGCCCCAGAGAGGAGGGGGCCCAGCTATTCTCCAAGGCACCCAAAGGCCAGACAAGGAATAATGGATGGAAACTGAACAAGGAGAGATTCAACCTGGAAATAAGGAGGAACTTTCTGACAGGGAGAACAATAAACCAAAGGAACAGAAGTTGCCCTCGGAAGTTGTGGGAGCATCATCACTTGAGACTTTCAAGAAGAGATTGGACTGCCATCTGTCAGAAATGGTGTAGGGTCTCCTGCTTGGGAGGGGAACTAGATGACCCATAAGGTCCCTTCCAACTCTGATTATCTGTTATCTGTTAACTGTTATTTTTCTTTCTTTTCTTTCCATCTTAACACGTGACACATAGTGCAGTAGCATTTCCACAAACCCTGCCGTGCCTATTTATCTGATCTTGAAAGGGGTGCCCTTATGAATGATTATGTGAAAGTAGAAGCTGTGTCCCATTGCTACGGTTTTGTGTGTGGGAATTCAACGATGCCAATTTCCCCAGGGTTGCATGTAGGTCGGGAAGTGGATGGGTAGGAAGGAAGGAAGGCAAAAGAGAAAGAAGGAGAGAGGGAGGAAATGCAACCTTGAAAGTATCTCCCAAACATTCCTGTCTGTTTTTAACACAACAAGAGTAAGATGGTCTCCTTTTCACATTTTCCAAGGCCTGAGCAAACATTTTATCACTCTCATCTCTAACCCTCTTAAGAGGCTAAAAAAGGGGGAAAAAATATCGTACCAATTTCCACTTGGTCTGTCATCCAAGAAGTAGATAGCTTGGTTTAGCTTTGTCAAGTCTGGCCAAGGTCAGAGAGATGCTGTAGTCTGACAACACAAAACAGAAGTTTTTACACTACAATCACCCATTACTACTACCATTACATTCTGAATCTCCAGGAATAGAACTTAGAATTTTGTCCTTCTATCTAAGGGGATAAAGGAGAAGGGAGGGGGTTTCAACCTATTTCCAAAGCGCCTAAATGCAAGACAAGAAACTTGGGTGGAAACTCATCAAGGAGAGAAGAAACCCAGAATTAAGAAGGAATTTCCTGACAGGGAGAACAATTAAACCAGTGGAAGGGCTTGCCCCCCCCCCCCCCCCAGCTGTCGAAAGTAAATGCCAGTTGCCAAGGCCTACTGAATTTTGATCACAATGATCAATGATTGATACTGGCCAAATGCGTCCCCCAAGTCTACTTTTTCCTAGTGCTGTTCGAATGGGTGATAAAATTGAATGGCTGTAAATCAAGGACTACCTTTGTTTCACCGTCTGGGTTAGATACACATACTTTTTTCAGCTTTGGTTCATTCGGGGGGGGGGGGAAACTTAGCTGGCTAATGCCCAAATAGGAGACCACTAGACAATGTATAAAAAAAGAAAATGGAAGAAAACCCTTCCAAATTGTTTCTGTATTGCTGAGAAAACTTCAGAGGCAGACAAATTCATGAAACCAGGTGGGTTTGGAACTACCTCCCCAAAAATACTTTCCCTCCTCCTGCAATTTTTATATTTTATCCTTATCCTTATCTGAATACGCGTCCAGACGGCCAAACAGCCTCGAAAGCGATCCTTCCAAGCTTGCGCGGGAGAAACTGAACCGAGCCCGGGTCCCGAGGATGCGAAGGCATGGCCGGGAGTCGAACGAGACACCCCCTCCTCTTTCTCACAAACTAGCTTTCCCCAGCCCCCACTTGGACCCGAGATGACTTTTTTCTACCAACCACGGTTGAAACAAGCACCCAGCACTCATTCAGCTACCCTTCGGGGGGGGGGGGGCTAAAAAATCCAGCCCTTCCCCCCACCCCCCTTCCTCTCCTCCCTCCCCATTTCCCGTTGATGCGCTTTTGCGCGTCATTCTTTTTGGCAAAGGCGAGGCGAAAACGCGCCGCTCGGATGACGACAGGAGTGGGGAGCAGAGGCAGGCAGCCTAATTTTGCCTGGAGGAGGGGGGGGGCAAAGGAGGCCACGTGGAGCTGGAGACCGGGGGGGGGGAGGGGGAGGAGAACCCTAAAGATCCGGTCCGCGCAGGCTCCACAAGGATAAGACCCCCCCTTAGCTCTCACCTCCAACAAAGGGGGACCCCGAACCTCACCAAGCGCGCTTTGGCTACTTCGTCACCTGCGGGCGCCAGTTGCAGAAGCCGATGCGGAGGGATAGGCTCCGCGTCGGTTTCCTGGGAAGCTGATGGGAGCGGGCGCCGGGAAGAAGCGAGGGAAGGGAGGAAGGAAGGAAGGAAGGAAGGACGAGACCCGCCCTCGCCAGCTCCTTGAAAGGGGCGCGTGGGTGGGTGGGCGAGGCCAGGTTGGCGCTTGGGATCAGATTCCTCCCGAATGAGCCGTGGCCAAAAGGGCTCCGGGTTTAGGAAGCCAAGTGGCAGCATCCTTTTAGTGAACATCCAGGTCATGGTTGCCTCAAAGTTGTGGGTTTTGTTTGTTTGTTTGTTTTTTCAAGAGGCCACTGGATTTTCTTGGCTTTTCCAAAAAAGACCCCTCACTTCTCATCCAAGAAGCCTCCTCAGATCATATAAGTAATCCTTCCATTCTCCCCCAGTCAGAACTGAAGAAGCTTCTTGGACAAGAAGCGTAAGGTCTTCCAGGGAAAACCAAAAGTCCAGTGGCCTCTTGAAAAAAGCACCATTGGGACAGCATTCCCCTTGGCGCCCTGTTCTTGGATCACTCTTGCAGCAGGGATAGGCTCATCCCGGTGGGTTTTTATTTTCAATTAATCGCCGCTCAAAACGGGTTCTTTCCCTGCCAGATGTGACTCGAGTATGAGCTCGTTCTCCACCTGGAGTCACTTAAGAAGGGAAATGAAATCAATAAAAGAAATAAAATTTGCAGAGAAGAGAGCCTGCTTGGGAAACGCTGCAGAGGGGTTTTTCTTGCAAGGGTTCTTGTAGAAAAGAGATGTCGGTGGCCTTTGTCTCCAAGTGACCCTTGTCTGATGTTAAATGGAGGACATGAAGGAATAGCAAGAATCCAAATGGAGGGACTCAATGCTTCACCCTAGGGCTGAGTTAACCAGTTCTGGCTTCTCTTTCCCAGGAGAAGAAGACTATAAAGGATAGATTTCTTGTCTCCTGATCTCTTGCTTGTAAGGCGCGGATGATAATTTTGCAAGGGCCAGGTTGGCTTGGGAGAACTTGAAGATGTGGGCAATCCAGAAGCATCACAACTTGGGTGGGTGTGAGTGGAAAGAGTTTTTTCTGCATCAGTTGAAGGATGAAATAGTTTCTCATTTAAAGGCCCACCTAACCTCAGCTGAAATCTCTCGGGGTGCCCATCCCAGTTATGAGATGTTCAGAGTCCAGCATGGGTTGAGTTATGGACATGACTGTTAATCTTCACACCGTTTGTAATTGAACAAATAAAAACAAAATTAAAAGACATTTGCACTTCTGGCATTTTCCATCCCCAAGCTTTCTTAAATAAGCTTTGCAGTTGGCGGAGAGTTTCTTTCAACTTTGTATGAAACTCCTGGTTTTAGATTAAATTTTTCTTAACCCTCTCAAGTTTTCATCATGCTATGTCTGGAGGCTCTTCAGACTGGAATTGTTCAGTTCCCAGAATTCCTCAGTCGGGGCAGACACTGCTGAGAATTCTGGGAGTTGTAGGAGATCCTTCCGATGCATAGATTTCAAAATACAGATTATCAGATTCTCATTAAATGTTCAGGGGAAAAAGTGTCTAAGCGGAAAAACAGTACGATGGTGGGACCAGTGGCCCACAAGGGTAACTTCAAGGTTGGGTGAATTCACGCTGGGGCGGGACAGCTATTTCTCAGAAAGTCTTTCCCTGAGTAGCAGGTCGTGATGGAAATCCTCTTCCAACTCTGTGAACAAGTGTTTACAATGTGTGCAGGTACTGCTATTTGTTGTAGCTGTTTTACCATGCTTCTGTACCTCACCAAGGTCACAACCCTGCCAAAACATCTAAAAAAAACGAAGCACAGTTAGAAGTTGAATGGGAGACCACTCAGAGATCTCTAGCTATTGCCACTCAGCGATGGAATCTTTCATTGATTCATCAGCCTCTCTGCTTGCAGGACCTCCTGGCTGCTCATCCATCTGCGCCAAGTGCTTCATGGGAAAAACGGGGTTGTGGGCTTCCCAAGAGAATGTGCAGAGTTCAAAGGAAATCTAAAGTAAAAGAAAGCAGGAAGTGAAAGCCCAGAAACCAAATTAACCATGCTTCTAATTTATTTTTTGAGTATAGTTTCTTACCTGTATGTCAGTGAAGATTCTGAGTCATCCAGGTAAAGTTATCAAAAAATTTGAGCCTTCTTTAAAAAAAATAAAAATCCACTTGCCATAACTCAACTTCCAGATTTCTCACCTTTCATTACCCCTCCCTAAATAAAGTGAATGAGCTGGAAGGGACCTTGGAGGTCTTCTAGTCCAGCAGGAGAGCCTATAGTATTTCAGATAAGTGGCTGTCTAGACTCTTCTTAAAAACATCCAGGGATGGAGCACCCACGGTTTCTGAAGGCAAGCCTTTCCACTGGTTAATGTGGAAGGATCTTCACAAGAGGAAAATCCCTACAATAAACTTGGAAATGATTCTGTATCATTTTTGCTGGCTGCAAAAATTATTCTGAAATGTTCATTTTATGCATTTGATGTTACAGCACTGCCCTCTAGCGTCTCTTTCTCTCTATAGCCGACGATGGTAGAGTTAATTTTATTTTTTTTACTGGCAATGCCAAGTCACATTTTAGTTTTAGATCATTCCCAGAAACCAGTCTTGGATTCTAGAAATGGTCTGGTAGAAATTATCCTGTACAATCACAAAAAGAGCCTGGCTAGAAAATGAGGAGATGGTGAGTTCTAGTCCTGCCTTAGCCATGAAATCCAGCTCGGTGATTTTGAACCAGTCCCTCTCTCTCTCTCTCTCTCTCTCTCTCTCTCTCCCTCTCGGTCCAGCCCNCCCTCTCTCTCTCTCTCTCTCTCTCTCTCTCTCTCCCTCTCGGTCCAGCCCACCTCACAGGGTTGTTGTTGTTGGGGGGGAAAATAGGAGGAGAAGGCATGCTGGAAATGTTCACTGCCGTGAGTTATTTGTAAAAATAATAAAAAGGCAGGTGCAAATAAACATAAAAACGCCCCAATGCACAGGTGTGGAATGGGATGGGGGAAAAAAAGCACTATATAAGACTGGGTTTTCAGATTTTTATTTTTGTAGGGACTGCGTGGGCAAAAGAAACAGGCTCAATTTGTTCCAAGGGTTGAGTTTTCCACGACAAGTTCCATTCTGAAAGGAATTTCCAGAGCAAAACTTGGGATCCTGTTTGAAACAGGGTCATCAGGGGCCAAAATTGGGACTGGAGCTTCAAGCCCTCAAGTGATGGGCCCGTACAATGAGACATTCTCAATCTTATGACCTATCTTGCCATGGTTGTTAAGTGAATCATGCAGTTGTTAAATCAATCTGGCTTCCCCATTGCTTGTCTGAATCTGTCTGGGAAGGTCATACATAGAGACCACCTGTTCCTGGGATGCTGAGACTGTCAAAAACCACATGCCAAGTGTCCGAATTTTGATCCCATGATCATGTGGACACCACAACTGTGTGAAAAGTCACAAGTCACCTTTTTTTCAGCCCCGTCATCAGCTTGAAACGGATGGCCATACGTTGAGGACTATCTTATGGGAATGGAAACGGATGAACCAGCCTACTGGAATGTGACGTGTTTCTCACAAAGACAGACGCAGAATGACAACCACCCCAAATTTGGGGCAACATGTAATCCCAGCAAAATCCTCCTTAATATGTATCCTCCTTCCACCACCACCCTCCCAGCTGAGCCAAGCTGGAGAGAAGTAAAACAGAGCAAGGGTTATGGGAATGCAAAGCTGATATTGCAAGGGGAATGATTTAATTGCAGCCCCCAGCCCTGTTTTTTTTCTACATCGCCCCCCCCCTCAGCTGCCCATCTTTCACCACTAAAATTCAGTGTCTTTTTTTCTCTTTTTTCAATCTCTGTTGCAAATCCAGCCTCCGATTTAAGCAGCGTCCACAAATGTTTGTTTTGCAACCTGGCTTAAGTTGCAAAAACTGCCGTTCTAAAGGACTCACAGCCATGCAATCAAACTCTTTGCTGGTTTTATCCAAGGACTGTGGGCGATCAGCTGCCATCCCACTTTCAAACCAGTCCCTGAATTCATTCGGGGCACATGGTGAATCAGAACAAGCACTGTTATCGTTTGAAAGCCAAGCAGGGCCATGAATTTCCTAGACATGCGTGCATTCTGCAGAGATGCACAAACTAACATTGTACAGGAGAGACGTAAATTTGGAATAAAAACTGCTTCTTGCCAAATCTCAGTGGCCCCAAAGTCACCATATCCAGGCAAGGAAGGGCGAGGAGATAATCAGGATTGAAAAGACCATACAGTGATCAGATTATATTTGGGTTCTTGAAGCCTGTGTTCTTGAAGAGTTAGATCTTTAGGCTTTCAACTTAACCTGAAAGTTCTCTGAGGTCCATGCCTTCATTTCTGGATGGCCGCATCTTTGGATCATTTGCTCTTCCTTGAAGAAGTTATGGTCCACCAGCATGGTCCACCAGCAAGATCTTGAAGAGGCTGCCTCCTGCCCAAGGGAGCTTCAAGAAGTTTCTCAAGTTGGTGGAAGCTCTCTCCTTTGGTCTTCAAGAGAAGGAGACATTAGGGGGCAGAGGAAGAGTTTTGAGCTCTGATGGACCATGAATATCTCCAATGTCTTGATTGGTGGAGATCGCCAGGGATGCTGTGGACAACCAAGGAAGGACGGTCACGTCAGTTCACGGTAGGTACCTGGTTCTGGTGGAGGCTGAACTCTTTGGCTTTAAGGCGCAAGCTGGCAATACTGTTGGCCATGTTGACCCCCGGCGTGGGGGTGTTGGGGGCACTGGAACCGTATGAAGGCATCGTGTTGCTGGAAGAGGCAGAGGAGATGGGAAGAAGGAGACAGGAACAAAGGAGAAGCAACAGAAAAGAAGCATTTAACATTGGAGAAGAATCAACTCTACTAATGGTAGGATAGGATATATAGTTAGTCCTCAGCCTAAAAGTCTTTGGTTAGCAACTGTTCAAAGTTACAATGGCACTGAAAAAAAGTGGCATTTTCACACTAATGACCATTGCTGCATCCCCCAAGGTCACATGATCAAAATTCAGGCGCTTGGCATGGATTTATGACAGTTACAGTGTCCTGGGGTCATTTTGATCCCATTTTGAGGTTGTCTGACAAGCAAAGACCTTCAAGATCCTTTCCAACTCTGTTATTTTGTTAAACAACAGAATAACAGTAGTGGAAGGGGACATTGGAGGTCTTCTAGTTCAACCCTCTGCTCAAGCAGAAGACCTGTATCATTCCAGAGAAATGGCTGTCTAGTCTTTGCTTGAAAGCCTCCAGTGATGAAGAACCCACAACTTCTGGTGGCAAGCTGTTCCACTGGTTAATTGTCCTCACTGTCAGGAAATTCCTCCTGAGTTCCAGGTTGCTTCTCTCCTTGATTGGTTTCCACCTGTTGCTTCTTCTCCTGCCTTCTGGTGCTTTGGAGAATAAGTTGACCCCCTCTTCTTTGGGGCAGCCCCTCAAATATTGGAAGGTACTTTCAGTATTATGTCTCCCCCTAGTCCTTCTCTTCATTAGGTTAGACATGCCCAGTTCCTGCAACTGTTCTTTGCATGTTTTACCCTCCAGTCCCTAAGGGTGTTATTAACAGAGACATTAAAAAAATGCAGATTAAAATATATATATACCTCCTAAAAGTTATGTACGAGTAGTGGCCAATATGTTAAAAATTGAAATTCTAGCCCTAGAAAACCTAGAACTACGCCGCCTTCGGTCCGATCGAAGTATAGTATATAAAATTACACATTGCAATGTCCTGTCAATGACTACTTCAGCTTCAGTCATAACAACACAATAGATACAAACAATAGATACAAACTCAAGGTAAACCGCACCAAACTTGATGGCAGGAAATACGACTTCAGCAACAGAGGGGTCAATGTCTGGAATCCTCTACCTGACTCTGTGGTTTCTTCCCCAAACCCCAAAAACTTTAACCTAAGACTGTCTACTATTGACCTCACCCCTTTCCTAAGAGGTCTATAGGGGGCCTGCATAAGCGCACCAATGTGCCTACCGCCCCTGTCCTATTGTTTCTTTTTATTTTTCTGATATGTATCCATTTCATGTATTCATCACTATGTTTATACTTATACCTGCTATCTTGTAAGCAATTGACAAACCAAATAAAATAAAATAAAAAAAATAAAATAAAAAAAAGAGAGCTTGCATTTCAAAAATGTGCATTGAAAACTTTTGCGTGGAGCAAATTAACCTTTCAAAGGATGACTGTCGGGGCCAGGGATCCCTTCAAAGGGGTCTAGAAAAAAAACCCAGCGGTGAGGCTGCCCTAAACAACAGGATAATTAACAAAGGCATAAAAAGCACCGATTTCTAGCCCTTGCGTTCCGGCGGCATGCAACAGATTGCTCTCTCTGGAGGCAGAGAAGGCATTGCTTTTCTTTTACAGCCAAGAAGTCCAGTCTAATTTTAGCTCAGAGGTTTTCCCCCTTTTCCTCCTCTGCCCCAGAAGAAATGTGTTCCTTGGCCCACAGAGCAATAGAGCCTCTATTTCCCTTCCCTTCCTCAGTTTGGTTAGCACTTTGAGTTGAAAGGTAACATAACATTGGGATTAGAGCTAACCTGGAGCAGGAATCGCCTCGGGGAAACCTGAGAAGCAGGAATGGGGAGAGAGGGAGAGGGAGGAAGGAAAGGAGCTTGAACCAACCTGTAGGGGGAGGTGCTTGACCACGATAGGTAGTCAGGGCTGAGCGTGGTGGGCCGGGGAGCGACGGGCTGTTCGATGGCTGTGTCTTGAGTGTAGGATTTGAGGAGCGATACTGACCGGTTGGCCAACATTGCTCTCTCGTTCCGGCGAAATTTTGCTCTTCGGTTCTGAAACCAGACCTGGAGGGGAAGAAAAACGCAGGTAGCAATAAAGGAGAATATTTGTAGCTCGGGGTTGAATTGTGGGGTCCTGGGTACTCTCTGAGCCTGGTGGTTTTCCTGCAGACGTCTCATGACCCAACTAGGGAACGTCATCAATGCTAGAGGGGAGTGTGGGGTTTCTCCCTATTTATATACAGTAGGTCTGAGCTGGGTTGTTTTCTTGCAGATCTTTCATGACCCAACTAGGTAACATCACCAGTGCTAGAAGGAAGTAGGGTTTGTGGAGGGGGGGAGGAGGAGCAGGAGGATAAAAATCAGATGTGACTCACTTAACAACTGGTCCCAGTTGTGGTCATGAGGGCTACCTGTAGATGAATCCAATCGCTCTCACCTGGACTCTGGCTTCACTAAGGCTCACCCTTCGGGCCAGCTCCTCTCGGACGAAAGCATCTGGATAGTGCGTCCTTTCGAAGACTCGCTCCAGAGCTTGGAGTTGGCTGCTGTTGAATGTGGTTCGGTTCCTCCGTTGTTTCTTCTTCCGTTTAGAGGAGGAGTGGGTCGGACTCAAGCTCTGCCCTGTGATCAGAAGAGAGAGAGGGGCCAGGGAGGTTATGTAGCAGAGCTGGAAGGGGGAATTAAATGGGTCATCAGACCGGAATCATTGCATAGCTGCAAGAGACGTCAAGTCCAGCCTTTCCCTCCATGAATTCCACTGATCCTTTTCTCTTGCCTCAATTTAGTTTCACTGACTACAAGCAGTCTTTAACTTACAAACATATGACCATGTGAAGTTACCACGGCATCCTTATGGTCACGTGATCAAAATTAGGTTCATATTTAGGATGGTTGGAGTGTCACCTGACGAACTTGTCCTGGGGGCAACTTTCTGACCAACAAAGACCATGGAAAAGCTAGATTTACTTCACAACTGTGTGACTAAAACAACTGTGGTTAAGAAAGGTTGTAAAATGCTTAACAACTGTCTTGCTTAGCAATGGATCTTTGGAGCTCATTTGTGGCTAAAAGTCAAGGACTGACTTGAATTTTAATTATTTTTCCACTTACTGTATAACTTGTAAGCTGCCCGGAGTCACCTTGTAGGAGAGATGGACAGCATAGAACAACAACAACAAATAAATAAAAGAAGAAACACCATCTTTCTCTCCATCATGCAGAAAAAGTGAGAAAGCAAACAATTTTTTTTTCATTTTGTGCATGAATAGTGATTTTAGAAGAATTGGTTTATCTTGTGAAGCTTTTTTAATTTTAACCGAGATGGTTTGTCCTTGAAAAATGGAGAAAGGTACGTCTGTCTAGTAAGGACAAAGGTTTAGCAGTGTTCTAATATTGGAGGGGCTGCCCCAAAGAAGAGGGAGTCAACTTATTTTCCAAACCACCAAAAGGCAAGACAAAAAGAAATGGATGGAAACTAATCAAGGAGAAAAAAAACCTTTCCTGACAGTGAAGTCAATTAATCAGTAGAACAACTTATCTCCAGAACTTGTGGCTGCCCCCATCACTGAGGCTTTCAAGAAGAGACTGGATAGTCATTTGTCCGAAATAGCATAGGGTCTCCTGCATAAGCAGGGGGTTGGACTAGATGATCTCCAAAGTCTATTTTTCTATGTTCTAACCAGAAAAGCATCCTACATTCCTGCCAAAACAGATCTCAATGTTCAGACTCATTCCCATCTTATTTCAAATCCCTTCTGGGCCTCCTTTCTCTGCTTCGTATATTTTTAAATGTCTCCTGACAACACCTCATTCTAGGATCCCAGCAAATCCCACGAAATTTAGATTTTTTTGGGGGGGGGGGAAGGGACACTCCGCACCAGAGAAGGCCATCCTGCTGCGCCTTCATTTAAATTCTCCTCTGAAACACGAGCTGGCCATTTTGCCCCAACATCTGGTTTCCATTTGGTCTCTAACGGAGGGTGGGGTGGGGGGAGGGAAAAAAACCCCTTTATTTTGGGATGGTTTTAAAATTTGGAATACTTTTATGACAGCTGTCTGATTTGTACCAGTTACTCTGAATTCCTCTGCTATATGTCAAGCTTGAGCAGTTATGATGTGGCAAAAGAAGAAAAAAAGAAGAAGATGGGAAAAAGAAGAAAGAAAAGAAAAATCTTGCCCGCTTTGAAGAATTCCTTCACAAAAGGACCTTTGAGAATTTTGTCCGGAAACGGCACCGGAGCGATGGAAAAGGATACCAATCAAAAAAAATCATCACTTTAAAATAATCTTTGCTTTCAGTTGTTTTCTTTCCTGCAGATGGATATGAAAATATGCTTCCCTCCTGTCAACATTTGGAAGTGTTTATAGGTGGTCCTCAACTTACAACCATTTAGTGACTGCTTGAAGTTATGACATCGCTGAAAAATGGGATTTACGATCGGTTGTCGTAATGATACCGGCTCTTAATGAGTGGCGCAATATTCCCAGGGTCACCTGATCCAAATTCAACTGTTTTAACCATCAGGCAGTCCTCACTGTACGGCCATAATGGAACCAAAAATGTATGTTGCTAAGTGAGAATGTCATGCCCCTGGTGGAGACTGACTCTGAGGGAGAGGAGGAACAGCTGACAGGGCGTGGAAGTGGGGCTCCGGAGGTTGTGGAGGAGGCTGGGGAAGGGCAGAGGCCGGGTGGGCAGTCAGAGGAGGACCCAGGCCCATCCCTTCTCCATCCCAGGGCACGCAGGGAGGAGAGGATAAGGGAGAGACGTGGTCTACTGGGGAGGAGAGGGCCTTGATCCTCTTCATGGGCTGCAGCTGTGACAACTGGATAAGAGTTTGGACCTGCGTACTGGCAAACGCTGGAAACAAAGCGTGTAAATATCTCTAGTTTATAGTTCCTCTCTGAGTTTGGTGTCCTTCCTAGTGTGTGTTATCTATCTATGGATATCCTCCAGCCCTTTTCTTGCCTGGTTTGTGTTGTTTTTTTTCTTCTTCATGTAACTGAGTGGAAGTTTTTTTGTCTTCCATCAAAGATATTCGGAGCTTGGAAGCAAAGTGAAGAAATAAAAGGGGCTTCACCTGTTTTCTGTGACTGTGTTTGTTTTGTATCCCACCCTGGGTCATCACAGAGAAATTTGTTTCAAACTATCTTAACTATTCTGTGACTAACTGGACAATCGCAATGATTTGCTTAACAAATTGGGCAAGAAAGTTTGTAAGGTGGGGCAAAACTCACTTAATAACTGTCTTGCTTAGCAACGGAACATTTGGGCTCAATGGTTGTAAGTCAAGGACTACCTGTACTTTCAACCACTCAGTTCAGGTTTGAGCCTATTCAGATGGAAGGAAAGGAAGGAAGGAAGGAAGGAAGGAAAGGAAGGAAGGAAGGAAGGAAGGAAGGAAGGAATAAAAGAGTGGAAAGGGACCTTTTCAAATAAAATAAAAGTCTTCTGCAAAAAACTAAATAAATATCAAAGCCCTACAAATTTTCAAAACTCAGACATCCTTTTAGAGTTAACAAAACATAAAAGAGAGAAATAAAATTTGAACTTCCAGAAGTGCGCACCTTGAATTTCCTTGAAAGTTTATGGAGGAAAAAAGCTTACTGCACTCTTAAACAGCGACGATTGCCATTGAGAAAAATAGAGTGTGTGACCAATATTCAAGATTTCATATTGGTAAAATATAATTGGACAAGTAAGCCCAGGCTTGTGAATTATAGGATGTCAAATTTCATTTACAAAGCAAGTAATTTTTGAATTTCGGCAGTATCCCTGAATTGCAAAGTAATTTTCTCTCCTTTCCATTTCCCCCTCCTTTTGTCTCATCAGCTCTCTGTCTTCCGGCCAGCTTTTTCCCCTCCCTTATTGTCCGTTCCCCCCCCTTTTTTTTTTAAATATGCAGTTTAATGGAGTGGCTGAAATGCCCTAAGGCTAATTAGTCATAATTCTTCCCGAAGAAAAAATATATCTGTTCTTCCTTTCTAACTTTCCTTCTTCTTTCAACAAGTCCAGACTCGGATACTACTATTTCTATGAAATAAATATATTATGGCCAGATAGCCTGGGAATGCAGGGACTCCTAATATCAAAATTAAATAGATTTTTATTAATTAAGCACAAGGTCATTTCCGTGGGTGAGCCAAATTTGTCTCTCGTTCAGGTCTAAGAATTTACGAAAAAGCAAACAGAAGGCAGAGGTCGGGTGTTCTTAATGTGGATCTTAACGATGTTCCACAGCCTTGGTCAGAGGGTACACATCAGGGTGATTTGAAGTGAGGGAAAACCACCACAAAGTTTTTGCTTCCATTATGCTATTACGAACTTCCTGCTTGTGTGTAACCTTTAACTGAGTGAACCAGTGCCTTGTAGGCAACAATTTTGTGAAGAAGGGACCAAATTAAGGAAATAACAGCAATAGCAGAATGACAGAATTGGAAGGCAACCTTAGAGGTATTCTAGTGCTAAACACCCCCCCAGCCCCCCCCGCTCAAGCATGTGAGACCCGCTGCGAGATTGCTTATGCGCAATGAATGGAAAGCGTAAAAGAAGCCTCCAAAATGAATGAGAAATTAGATTAGGAAATTTGGATGTGCGCAGAAATTGAAAATTTGACAAAGGAATTAAAAAATAAGGAACAGAATCAGATTTTTGAACTGCAAAATATGGGACAAAGTTTTTATGGTTGGTTAGAAAAGAGGACAGGATCAAGACAATAAGAAAATGATTAAAATTGTGTGTGTAATACATAAGATTATATTATATTAATATTAATCTTATATTATATTATATATATTATAATTATATTATATTTATATTATATTATATTATATATTATATTATATTATAATTATATTATATTATATTATATTATATTATATATATTATATTATATTATATAATTATATTATATTATATTATATTATATTATATTATTATTTGTATTTTGTATTACATTACATTACATTCATATTTATTATATTTAATTTAATTTATTATATAATTCAAATATCATATTGGAATTAATCTTGTATTATCTTTAATATGTGATTTAGCAATGTCCAGACAAATATGTAGGTTAGGTAGGAATTTGTGCCATGTTCAATGTTTTTTAATGCATTTTTTTTTGGTTTTTGTTTCTCTGTTTGTTCAATAAAAAATGTAAAAGTATATTTAAAAAACAAAAAGCAAGGAGAGACCATAATCATTACCGGACAGATGGCTATCAATCCATCCCAATTCCAAGAACCCATCAACATCTACTGTGGAATTCAAAATTCAGCAAATTTTATAAACTGTTTTTTGAACATCAAACTTTAACATGAAAGCATTTGATAACGTTATAATGAAAACATGTTCATGTGGTCACTCCTGATGTTTTGACGGGGCCATACAGCTCATACTCTATGGGCTACATTTCTGAATAAGTTATTGGAATTTTGAATATCTTTCAAAAGGAGTTCGAAGAAGTCCTATGCTTGGAAGGGACTTGGAGTCTTCTAGTCAACCCCTTCCTCAAGAGAAGAGCTGGTACCATCCTGGAACAATTGGCTGTCAATCCTTTTTAAAAAGCATCCATGATTGAGCACCCACATTTTCTGGCTGTCCCCACCAATTAACTGTTCTCACTGTCAAGACATTTCTCCTTAATTCCTAGTTGCCGTCCTGTCCTTTATGATATTTCCACCCATGCTTTCTTTTGAAAGCCTTTTTGGAATAGAATAGAATACTTTATTAGACAAGTGTGGATTGGACACACAAGGAATTTTGTCCTTGGTGTAAATACTCTCAGTATACATAAAGAAAAGGTACATTCATTAAGAATCAAGAATCATAACATACAACACTTAATTAATGAATTTTCATTGGAGTAGTATGCGGCTGGTAGTGTTGAGGTCAGCATTAGTTTTATATTAAATGTGTTGGATTGGTTTAGTTAATACTGGTGTTTTTTTTTTCTGGATAGTTTATGAACTCATTAGATTTTCAATCAGAATAGAGCTGGAAGGGACCTTGGAAGTCTTCTACTCCTACCCTGGAAGTCAGCATNTTGGATTGGTTTAGTTAATACTGGTGTTTTTTTTTTCTGGATAGTTTATGAACTCATTAGATTTTCAATCAGAATAGAGCTGGAAGGGACCTTGGAAGTCTTCTACTCCTACCCTGGAAGTCAGCATCTTCTAACGGTGCCTCTATTTGAAAATGCAACCTGATTATGTTGTGATGCATATAGATCAATGAACAGTCACTCTTTTTGGAGATGAATATTTATATTTTCTAAATTTGCCTCGTCACCAATCACTCTAATTTGATAATGGAGGTTTAAAGCAATCAATTAAATCCCCTGTAAAAATGGCCATGATGCTTTCTATCAGGGGCCTCTGCTAATCTTAAAAAAAAACCTCAGACATATTGGAAATTCAGTAGAGGTAGTCCTTGGCTTACGACCACAATGGAGCCCTGAATTTCCATTGCTGAGTGAGACAGTTGGGTGAATTTTGCTCCATTTTATGACCTTTCTTGTCGCAGTTGTTAAGTGAATCACAGTAGCTATTAAATTATAAGAGAGAGAAGGAGAGAGAGAGAAAAAGAGAGGGAAAGAAAGAGGAAGGGAAAGACAAAGAGACAGAAAAGAGAAAGAAATGAGAGTGGAAGAGGGAAAGAGAGAAAGAATGAATAAGAGTGACAGAGACAGAGAGAAAAGAGAAGGATAGAAAAGAGAGAAAGAGGAATATAGTAAGAGAGAGAAAGAAGAAGAATGAAAGAAAGAGAGAAAGAAAGAGAGGCCAGGAATGGTTTTCCAAAGCTGCTCCATCAGTCCTGATTGACGGCTTCCTTCATTTATTATGCCTCTCAGAGCTCTTTGGGGAATAAAAATCTCTCCATTCCCCCCACCCCACCTACCCTCCCAGGCCTCCTTCCTACCCAGCCTTTGAAAAGCAGCGTTGACTTTTTCCTCCAAGGGGGTTAGAAAAATGCAAAAGGGCAAAGTTTTAAACCCCACCAGGGCAATCGAGGAGGAGGAGGAGGGCTGAAGGCAGGTGACCCTGCTGCCTGTGAAGTCCTCCATCTGAAAACGTTTAAGGGCATCTCAGTTTTCCTTCCGATTCATCCAGACTGTCAGAAAGCCACAGGGTGGGGGGGGGGGGG
>BHFT01015696.1:79479-197533 GCA_004320025.1 Laticauda laticaudata
GGGGGGGGGAGAGAGAGAGGGAGGGAGGGAGAGAGAGAGAGAGAGGGTCCTTGCAGAAAACCTGATGGCAGGGTTGGAAATTGGAAAATGGAGGAATGGTCAGAAGGGGGACCCACCTTAGCCTTCATGGACAGCTTTGGCTCTGGGCAGGAGAAGCCAATCAAAATTGATAGATAGATAAATAGATTATAGTTTAAAGCATATAGATAAAGTGATGATAAATACAGTAGATACAGTATAGACACATAGATAGATAGATAGATGATAGAGATAGATGATAGATAGATAGATAGATAGATAGATAGATAGATAGATAGATAGATAGATAGATAGATAGACATAGAAAATAGATAGTCAGACAGNTAGATAGATAGATAGATAGATAGATAGATAGATAGATAGATAGATAGATAGATAGATAGATAGATATGGATGATAGAGATAGATAGATGATATAGATGATTGACTGATAGATGATAGAAATAAATAGATTATGATAGATATAGATGATAAAAGATTGATAGATAATCAGATTTATAAGCAACCAATGTTCTCTTGTTCGTCATCTTCTCCTTCCAATTTGAATCTACAGCTACTTTTCCTCTTTTCTCCTCCTCTACCAACTTGGCTGGTTCTTCTCACCCAACCCCACCCAGATTTTTTTCCATGCAGTATTTTGGGAGAAGGACATTTGCACCCCTGCCTCTCTACTCTCTCCCCCCACCCCCAGGTTCCCGACACTGGTTCACGCTTATTCCATGTGCCTTCCAGGTCTCCTCGCGTGTGAGGCCCTGCAAAAGGCCAGCCTTGTTGGCTGGGAACCATGGCGCCTCTCCACATCTGGTTCGAAGTGGAACCCTGGCGCCGGCCTAAAGCCACAGACTTCAGTCGAGAGAGGCGCACAGACTTTAATAGACTCGTACAGTTTGCCGAGCCAGGGCTACGGCTGCGAAGGAAAAGGGTTATTTTTTTCAGGGAGATGGCAGCTCCACACTCTCCTTTTAAAAAAAGAAAGAAAGAAAGAAACAGAGGCGAAAAAGGGGTGCAGAAGAAGGAAGAGGCAAGGAGCTGTGGGAAGATGCTGTCTGCAAGACAGGGGTGATTTCACAGCCTACCACCCCTGGGCTTTTGGAGAGCAAAAGCTCTCAAGCCCAGAGGTGTGGGGAACAGCAGACCTTAAAGAATAACAGAGTTAGAAGGACCTTAAAGGCCTTCTAGTCCAGCATCCTGTCAAGCAGAAAATCCTCTACCAATCCAGACAAATGTTGGTCTAATCTCCACTTGGAAACCTGCAGGGATGGAGCAACCAGGAGAGGAAAAACACTGCTTAGAACAGAGTACCATAAGGTTGGAAAGGACCTTAGAGAAAGGACCTTGGAGGTCATCTAATCCAACCCCTTGCTCAAGGAGGAACCCTGTAACCTTTCAGACAAATAGCTGTCCAATCTCTTCTTCAAAAGCTCCAGTGATGGGGCACCCATAACTTCTGAAGGAAAGTTGTTCCACTGGTTGTTTTCCCTGATGGGAAATTTCTACTTAGTCCTAGGACTCTCTGATAAGTTTCCATCTCTTATTTCTCAGCTGCTTTGGGGGTCTTCTCTGGGACAGCCCCTCAAGTCCTGGAAGACTACTATCATGCCACAGCCCTAACCCTAGCTTGGGTCCACCAACGGTATCTGAGAAGGAGCGGTGAACTGGATTCCAACCTGAGATGGTTAGGATATCCTTGAGACATCCCACCTTCTACAACCTGCCTTCCCAGACAATCCTCATTGTTCCTTTAACCAAAACTGGCTCAAAACCACCCAAGTGTTTAATGTCTTACAAATGTTTGGTGTCTTTGTGGGTTTCCACAGCATCGCATTGAAATATTGTGGTAGGGTTGGGTGAGAACACCCATGATATAGCCGAGGTTGCCAAATTGGGAAAAGTTTGATTAGACTCAACTGATGTAAATGGGCAAGGGGAGGGGATTGGTCATTGCCCAAGAAGGTTGAAGGCTGTTGGAGAAGGTTTGTTAACCCTGACCTTAGTTGACTTTTGCACTGTTTAGAAGAACCCAAGTTCTCCAGATGTTTCATGGGGGAAAACCACTAGCCAATTTGCATGATGGCATTGTTTAATTAAAAGTTGACAAAAGTCAGGCTGCCCCTGAAGATTGCAGTCATCCAGCTGAATGCGAAGATTTGCCTTCCAAAACATTAATTAGCATCTAAACTTCTTTGATACATGAAGCGAGCCATCAAAGGAGAATCCCACATAATCCACTGAAAGCCTTTTTGTTTTTTGCAGGTTTAGGTCATGGAATCTCATGGGTCAACCTATTTTCCAAAGCACCCCAGGGCAAGACAAGAAGCAACGGATGGAAAAATGTCAAGACTGGAATTATGGCGAATTCTATTAATTCCATAATTAATCAGGCTTGCCTTCAGCTTCAGAAGCCGTTGGTGCTCCATCACTGGCGATTTTCAAGAAGTGATGAGACAACCTTTTGACCAGGATGGCATAAGGTATCCCGCCTTATGCAGGGGGCTGGACTAGAAAACCTCCAAGGTCCCTTCTAAACCATTTGATTCCATGTTCTAAATACAGTTGGCGGGATGGCAATTATGGATCCTAGCTACTGCAATATTTCATGCACTTAAACCATGGCTTGCTTCAGATGAGCTGCAACTGATGCATTCGTGCAGTGTTGAGTATAAAATTGGAAACATTTTAGATCACAGGTGGAGAAAGATTCTAACTCAGTGTTTCTCTACCTTGGCAAGTTTTAGATGGGTTGGACCTTGCTGGCTGGGGAATTCTGGGAATTAAAGTCCACACATCTTAAACTCACCAATGTTCCAAAATTCTGTTCTCATCCCTGCTTTGTGATGGTAACCCTTCCACTGTCTTCCCTGCCTTTATAAAACATGTTGATAAACTTACTTGACAATCTTTGGACAGCCTGGGTTTCATAGTTTTAGCTGCCTTCCCCAATTTCTTTTGTCTCTCTCTTTCTTATCATTATTATTATTATTATTATTATTATTATTATTTTGCTTTTGAGGTTCTCCTGCCAATAATATCATCATTATAAATGTAAACAGATGCTTTCACAAAGGAATTATACACCTCAACCTGTATATTTCTTTCTTTGCCTATTTTTGCCTTGCTGGTGGGTCCTTCTAGGCTGGGGTGGAACCAAACAATTTTGGAAAATTTCAGAATTTCCACCCACACACACACCCTTGTCCTTTGCCTTAGCTGTAATTTGCTGCAAACACAATCAATCCATTTTCCCCCTTCCCTTCCCTTGCTTTTAAGCTTTCAAATTGCCCCTGGCTTCTCATCACACAAAACCTGCCTTTAAAAAAAAAACAAAAAAAACTTAAAAGCAAAGGAATGAAGTCTGTTCAAAACAGAAACATGGTCCTACAAGAGATTCAAAATCACGGCTTCACTCCACTCCAATGGAATTTGAAGCAGAATTTCAGAATAACAGAGTGGGAAGGGACCTTGGAGGTCTTCTAGACCAACCCCCAGCTCAAGCAGGAGACCCTACATCACCCTGATCAAATGATTGTCCAGTCTCTTCTTGAAAGCCTCCAGGGTTGGAGCACCTATCACTTCTAGAGGGGAGCTGTTCCACTGATCGATTGTTCTTTCAGAAAATTTCTCCTTAGTTCTACGTTGCTTGTCTCTTTTGTTAGTTTCCATTCATTGTTTCTTGTCTTGCTTTCTGGTGCTTTGGAAAATAGGTTGACACCCCCCCCCTTCCTCTTCTTTATGGCAGCCCCTTAAATATTGGAAGGCTGTCTCTCCTCGTCCTTTTTATTAAACTAGACATGCCCAATTCCTGCAAAAGTTCTTCCTATTTTTTAGCCCCCCTAATCATCTTAGTTGTTCTTCTCTGCACTCTTTCTGGAATCTCAACATCATTTTTATAATGTGGTGACCTAAACTGGATGCAGAATTCCAGGTGTGGCCTCACTAAAGCTTTATAAAGTGGTACTAACAATTCAGATGACCTCAATTCCATCTGTGAGTCAGAACTGCCACCTCACAGCCTGTCTGGCACCTTCTGTTAATGCAGCCTAGGATTGCATTGGCTTTCTTTTGGCTCCCCCTTTGATATCCGAACTGTTTCTCACTGCTCTGCCATAAACTGAGGACAAAATAGCTTATTGTTACAGAACTGGGTAAGGTGGAACTGTGAAACTCCTCCAAATTTTCCAGGGGGAGAGAAAATCTCCAAATATTCCTCAAAACTGGGCTTGCCTCCTGCCCTACTCGGGGCAAAAATGAGCATCTTCACAGGTAGTCCTCACTTTACGACTGCAACTGGGGCCAGAATTTACATCATTAAGGAAGGCAATTGTTATATGAACCATTCATGATTTTATACCTGTTTTGGTCACCACTATATCAAAAAGATGTTGAGATTCTTGAAAGAGTGCAGAGAACAGCAACAAAGATGCTTCAGGTAGTGCTTGACTTATGACCACAATTGAGCCCAAAATTTCTGTTGCTAAGCGAGACAGTTGTTAAGTGAGCTTTGCCCTCTTTTTATGACCTTTCGTGCCACAGTTGTTAAGTGAATCTGGCTTCCCTATTGCCTTTGCTTGGCAGAAGGTTGCAAAAGGGGATCAGATGACCCTGGTAAACACTGCAACTGTCATAAGTACATGCCAGTTGCCAAGCCTCTGAATTTTGATCATGTGACCCTGGGAAAGCTGCAACGGTTGCGTGAAAAACGGACAAATGTCACATTTTTCAGTGCTGTTGTGACTTTGAACGAACAAACTGTGATAAATTGAGGACAGTCTGGAGGCTAAACCTCATGATAAACCATTAAGGGAACTGGGTGTGTCCAGCTGAAAGAAGAGAAGAACTAGGGGTGGCATGATAGCATCTTTGAGGGGCTATCAGAGAAGAGAGGATTGACCCCCAAAGCAACTGAAGGCAGACAAGAAGTAATGGATGGAAAAAATCATGAAAGAGGGATCCAACCAAGAATTAAGGAGAAATTTCCTGACAACGAGAACAATCGATCAATAGATCAGCTTGTCTCCAGATGTTGTGGATGCCCCCATCACTGGAGGGCTCCAAGAAGCCAGCCATTTGCCCCGATCAGGGGGGTTGGACTGGAAGACCTCTAAGCTCCCTTTCCCAACTCCGTTATTCTGTCACAAGAATTCTGATTAAATAACAGATAATCAGACTTGGGAGGGACCTTGTGGGTCATGTAGTCCAACCCCCCGCCCAAGCAGGAGACCCTGCACCATTTCTGACAGGTGGCAGTCCAATCTCTTCTTGAAAGTCTGTAGTGATGAAGCTCTCACAACTTCCAAGGGCAACTTCTGTTTCATGGGTTGATTGTTCTCCCTGTCAGAAAGTTTCTCCTTATTTCCAGGTTGAANCTCCCTGTCAGAAAGTTTCTCCTTATTTCCAGGTTGAATCTCTCCTTGGTCACTTTCCATCCATTATTCCTTGTCTGGCCTTCGGGTGCCTTAGAAAACAGCCTGACCCCCTCCTCTCTGTGGAAGCCCCTTAAATATTAGAAGGCTGCTATCATGTCTCCCCTGGTCCTTTTCTTCACTAGACTGGCCAAGCCCAGTTTCTGTAACCAATTCCTCATTACATTCAAGGGAATGTTTTGTCTGGTTGAAAAACAATACAAATCCTTGTTGACCTTAATGCTCCTTGCTCGGTAGCATCGGCTGAATCTGATGGAAGCAACATCAGAGAAGTTTCAAAGCCAAATTGAGCTTAGTTAACTTCCTGTGTTTAAAGCCCCCAGACTGGTTGACAGAAATACTGTTTGGATTTACAAGGCCTCCCCTTGTTAAAAAAAAATGGCAAAAATATCTCCTTTTCTCGAGCATCACTACACCTCCCAATGTTCAGGGTGGAATTTAAGAGCCTAAAGCCTAAACCAACTTCTCTTACAACCCAACACATGGTTCCAGTTAGCAGCAAAGGAGGAAGGCAAGGCCGGGCTTGAAAGGAAGGGAAGCGAGAGACACATTTTAAAAGGAGAACTAAAGAAAACAAGCCAAAAAGGGGGGGGAGAGAAAAAAAAAGGAGGGGGGGATTGTTGAGATGAAAATTTAAAATGGTAGCAATCAGATGGCACGTGTCAGGGAGGCGTGGATCAAGATCAAGATTAATTAATGTGGGTGGAGGGAGGTGAAAACACCACATTGTTCTCAGGTTTGGTTTGGTTTTGGTTTTTTTCATTCTAATTTTTCCCTTTTTTAAAAAATGGAGACCATACAGCTTTCCTTCACCGGAATGATGACACAGTTTTGCCGAAAAGCAGAGGCAAATGCCGGTTTTCCACAAAGCCAGTCTTAAAATATGACTACGAGATGATGCACGTAGTCAAAACATGGAAGGAGACGGCCACCATCGGAATTTCAGACCTGGATATCCAAGTCCCTTTATTCCAGTCCATTTTTCCCCACCGCATCCAGTCGTAAGTCAAGGATTCCCTCTAAATGTCTTGCGTGGGGCACTTCTTGGAGTTGGGCCAAGACGGTAAGATTGTGAGTGTGGCTTCAAAAAGAAGGACCTCCCTCCTTCCACACCTCTGATGAAGCTTTCCAACATTGATTGACCACTGTGTCCAGTTTGTGTTTGGTCCCCAGGTGCAAACCGGATCTCCTCTCGGTTTGCCAGGAGGAAATACCGGAAGAGCCGAATCTGATGTCTCGCCTGTGAAGGACCATCCTGGTTTCTCGAAGGAACAAATGTTGTTTTTCTCAAGCTGGAGAGATCATGGAGGTTATGTTTATTCTGGAACCTGACATGGGCATGGGATGGTTCTTCAAGACAGAAGGGCCCTGCCTCCAACTTACACAAATAAACCCAGAACTTTTTGTGGTTGGGCAGCTAAAAATCCTCAAAACTCATCCGGGCATTCTTTCGAGAAAGGAACTGCTCAAATTTCTTTGGTTAATCTGAATTCTCTGAGCATCATTTCTCCAGAAGAACTTTCCTGCCCCCTCTCCGCCCAATCTTTACATTGTAAAAAGATGATAGATTAAAAACTAGGTAGTGGATTACAAAAGCTTGGATCCTGGAGAATTTAATAATGTCTATAAGTTGCCTGGGCAGAAATAACCTAGAAATAAGGATAAATTTTCTGACAGTGAGAACAAATCAACCGACAGAACAGAAATTGCCTTTGGAAGTTGTAGGAGCTTCATCTCTGGACGCTTTCAAGAAGAGACTGGACTGCTATCTGTCAGAAATGGTGTGGGGTCTCCTGCTTGGGTGGAGGGTTGGACTAGACCTACTAGCTCCCTTCCAACTCTATTCTGATTGATTCAACCTGGAAATAAGGGAAAATTTTCTGACAGGGAGAACAATCCACCGATGGAACAGAAGTTGCCTTCAGAAGTTGTGGGAGCTTCATCCCTGGAAGCTGTCAAGAAGAGACTGGACTGCCTTTTGTCAGAAATGGTGTAGGGTCTCCTGCTTGGGGGGGAGGGGAGGGGGTTAGACTAGATGACCTACAAACTTCCTTCCAACTCTGTTATTCTGCTCTGTTCAGAAGACAACCAGCTTTGTTGCCCTTCATCTTATGAGGCGTTAGCAAGACAGAAAACAGAAAAAAGCTGACGTAAAAATGAGTTGGACCTTCCTAATATATTCCTAAGACAATGCCATAGGATCATAGACCTGGAAGAGACAAATGACTTGTCCAGTCTATTTTGGAAAACCTCCGGTGATGGAGCACCCACAACTTCCAGAGACAATTGATTAATTGTGGTCACTGCCAGGAAATGTATCCTTCATTCAAGGTTGGATCTTTCCTGGATAACTTTCCATCCATTGCTTCTTGTCCTGCATGCTATGGTACATTCTATTCCTTCATTTCAGAAGCAGAACATATGAGCTGATTTTCCATTATGGCTTCTCATAAAATGAATAAATGAACGGGTTTCCTGTCATGTGTGACTCTTTATTCATTCTTTTATAACCATATCCAGATCATCAGAGGATTTCATTATTATATTACACAGTTTTATGTGTAGCAATAGCCAAGTTCCATCTCGAGATTAATCTTATAGTAGCTATTGCAGAAATGTGGCAATCTAGTTTTCTTGGGAACTAAATTATCTGGGTAGACAGTCATGAGAAGGAGGGAGGGAGGGAGGGAAGAAGGAAGGAAGGAAAAGACGTGTATCTTTTCTTTTATGTATACTGAAAGTATTTGCACCAAGACAAATTCCTTGTATGTCCAACCACACTTGGCCAATAAAGAATTCTATTCTATTCTGTTTTGTTCTGTTCTATTCTATTCTAGAAGAGAAAAAGAAAGAAGAAATGGAGTAATGAAGGGAGGGAGAGGGAATGAAGGGGAGGAAAGGAAGGAGGAAAGGAAGGAAGGAAGGAAGGAAGGAAGGAAGGAAGGAAGGAAGGAAGGAAGGAAGGAAGGAAATATCAAACAGAGATTGCACCTAGTCCCAATGTAAACAGGTGGGTTTTCCTTTCAGCTAAATTAAGTTCAGGAGATGAAGTGTCCATTTCTATAGGTTCAAAATACACTGTCACTTCTTAATCCGACAAAAGGCAAATGGATCAGCCACAGTTGTGAAATGGCTGATCTCAACTGTACGGAATGTTAGAGCAGGAACACACACCAGTGTTACACCCCATCCGTGTGATGACTACTTCACTGACGAATGAATGACACACACAGGCCAATCTGACCAGCATCCATTCTTCCACCTTTTGCAAGGATATTATTATTATAGAGGGTTTCCTGCTTGAGCAAGGGGTTAGACTAGAAGACCTTCAAAGTCCCTTCCAACTCTGTTATTCTGTCAAATATTAGAGATAAATATTGAGATGTAACATTGCATAGAAGGAATATTTGACCAGGCAACGCAAGAAAAGAGATAAGAATGTCCTCTTTCCTTCCTCTCTTCCTCCTTTCCTTCCTTCTTTCCTTCCTTCCCCTTCTGCTTTCCCTTTTCCCCATCCATCCATCCATTCTCTCATATGCTACTGCATTTCCAAAAATCTAGTTTTTAATCAACTATCAACAAGAAATATTGCCCCTCTAAAGAAAAGCAGAGAGAATATTTACAGAGCTGCCATGGGAAAAGAAAATCCCTCCCAAAAGTCCCTTTGTCAAACTACTGAAGGATCTTCTTCTTCTTCTTCTTCTTCTTCTTCTTCTTCTTCTTCTTCTTCTTCTTCTTCTTCTTCTTCTTCTTCTTCTTCTTCTTCTTCTTCTTCTTCTTCTCCTCCTCCTCCTCCTCCTCCTCCTCCCCTTCTTTTTCTTCTTCTTTCTTCACCTCCACTCCAAAAGACTCCTGAATACTAAAGTATTGCATGCTAACTTAGTCACTGAGTTTTGGAGCTGCCAATAAAATCTATGAAGCTTGAAGAATGGAATCCAAAAGGAAAAGAAAGGAAAAGATGTTAAGCTGTGCTGTAATCTTCTAAAGGAAACCAGGCTTGATTTAAAGGCAGATAAGGATGTGGATCTCTTCTTCTTTCTCATCATCATCATCATCATTCTAGCCACTGTCCATCTACTGCAGGATGAAGTACGTCTTCTGCATGTTTCCAGCCTAGACAGTCCTGAGGTTGGTTGATTGGTTTCTGCCACCATATTTGCTGATCCATCATGTTTTGGGTCTCTTTCGTAGACGCTTTTGATCAAGTGGGATCCATTTTACGACTGCCTTGGTCCACCTGCCACCCGTTCTTCCTGCTCTGTGGCCGACCCAGTTCCATGTCTTTTGATGGCATTGTATACTTTCCTTCACTCTCTAATCCGTAGGCAGATCTTTCTATCTCGTCTTGTGTTGCCAAGTGTGGATTCCATGCCTCTTTGTGCCCCTTGTAGCTTTTGCAATCGATTGTAAGGCTCCACATTTCACCGTCATATGTTAGAGCAGGTAGCACACACTGATCAAAAACTTGTCTCTTCAGGCACAGGGGGAGATTGTTCTTGAAAATTATGCTTCTCTTGGTGCATCAAACTTCAAAGGGACTTCAATTTCCATGAAACTAACACATCTTCTCCATAAGTTGAGTGCCCTGCTTGTATCCAGGTTTCCATTGGATTTTCACCAAGAGGGGAAACAACTAATCCTATTGCTGTTTTATTTCCCTTGCCATGGCACCACAAAGGCATTCAGTGATTATTAAACTCATTTCACAGATGTGGAAACTTGGTTCTTTGAGAGGTGAATCTGATATTACAAGTCAGAAACAAATATAATAAAATATTTGGACTCTGGCTGTTTTGGGAATGGTACTTCCGCCCTCTGCACGTGTCCTTAGGTTTTGATGATTGATTTTAATATTTTCATTCTATGTATAGACAAATTTTTATGACTCTAAGTCTGCCCAGGGTTACCCGGTAAGATGGGCAGCCGATAAATTTTATAAGTAAATAAATAAAATTATTTTTCACTAGAATGGCAGGATGGAAGAAGGTCCTTTTTAAGGTTGGTTGGGTTGCTGAAAACCAGTGCAAGAATTCTGTTAAATCAAGAAACAGAAATGTAGAATCTGACCAGGAGAGACAAATTAGGGCTCTACAAAAGCTGATAGCAAAATTTTCCCCTTTCTGTAAAATGTCCAGGATACTAGCCTGTTTTCAAGACAGAAGCCTGCTTTTTATGTTTTTATTCCATTTAGTGGAATTGTGTATCACACATCTTTAAATATCACAACCTACATGGCATCTTAAAAGAGAATCAGGGTTAGTTCTCTCCAAGAAGTTTCTTATTTGGCAGCTATGGATGTTTTGTGCGTGAATTATATGGCAAAATGAAAGGGGTGTTGTGTGCCATAAGTGAGATGAACGGTATAGAAGGATGAGGAATAAAATTTAAAAAATGAAATGAAATAACACAATTAAAATAAATTATAGAATGAAATGAAATAAAAGCAGGTGAAGCTACACCTGGTTTTACACCTTGCACCCAGAAAGACAGAGGAAATAGGCAACTGCGTTAAGAGTCTTAAAAGGCCTTCACCTTACTGTAAAGTAGAATTATCCACATTGCAATCTAATAATAAAATTACCAATAAAGGAGAATATTTGTAGCTCAGGGTTGAATTTTGAAGTCCTTGGTGCTGTCTGAGCTTGGTGGTTTTCTTTCAGACATTTTGTAACCCAACTAGGTAGCATCATCAGTGCTCACCACCAGACCATGGATGATGTTACCTAGTTGGGTTATGAAACGTCTGCAAAAAACCATCAACCTCAGAGAGCACCAAGGACCCCTCACTAAGAGATTTCCTCGGCCTGTTTCTATGCCTGCCTTCCCAGGGTTTTTTGTTTTTTTTTTGGCAATGCATCTGAACAACTTAGGCAGGATTTATCCTCCAAATTAGGCGCTCACCATTTCAACCAACTCCTTACATTTGTTTCGATTCTGGCTAAATAGGATTTGCTGGATTAACCTGCAAAAGGCTATTTATTTTTCCCTGTTCCGACATTCTTGCCAGACATCCAAAGATGAAGGAAGAAATGGAGCTAAATAACGAAATACTAAAGACACTGAATTTCATCCGTGGTGCCTGTTCTGGATAATTGACAGCATCTTTGCAGCCGGTTTGGTTCTGTTGACTTTTCTCCACACCCTCTGAATCCCACTGCATCCCCCCCCCCAAAAAAAAGTTTTTTTGCCCAAAGTCAGTTGTCCCAAGGGTACTTTCTTTTTCAAGAGGCAACTGGGACTTTCTGTTTTTCTTTGAAGACCTTTCGCTCCTCATCCAAGAAGCTTCTTCAGCTTCTTCAGAAAGTCCAGTTACCTCTTGAAAAAGCACCTTTGAGACTCCTCTCCTCCTCCCAAAGATTTCTCTCTGCTCAACCCCCCCCCCCCCCAAATCCGTGATTCTCAGAGTGTGTCCGGCGCTGGACAGCGGAGCAATCCGAGTCAGAAACCCAGGAGCGAAGCCCCTAAGGCAAGCTGGGTCTTCGGCAGGAGCCTTCTCTCCCAGGCCGCTGGGAAGGGGGGCAGGCTCCCCAAAGGGCCCCTAGGCAAGACCCCAGCCCTCCCGGGACTCCCCGTCTCTTGGCCGCTTTCCTTTGCCCGGGACGCGCCAGGACGCGCTCACCTTCCGCAGCGCACCTCCTCCTCTCCTCCTCCTTCGCTGCGCTGCTGCCCCCGGAGGGTCGAAAGCCCCTTGCGCCCTCCGAGCCTCGAGCGGCGTCCTGGGTGTCCCGTTCATGCGACGCGCCGCTTCTCCAGATCCAAGAGGTGACTAACGCTGAAGTTCTTGCGCGCTTGAGGGTTGTCTGCAGGCTCCAAGATCCGGACGCGGTTGGGGGCGAATTGCTTGTCCATGCCGTAGGCGGACACCGTTCCATCGCGCCCTGATCCAGTTTGGCGGGGGAGGCAGAAGAAAAGACCCCCCCCCCGGCCAGCCAGGAGCTGCGATCTGGCGGGCCTCCTTGGCTCCCCAAACCGACTTAACGCCCCAACAAAACTTTTCCTTCTGCTTTGATTCTCTCTCTCTCTCTCCCTCCTCCTCCACCTACGTTTCCTGATGGGGTGTGTGTGTGTTGTGTGTGTGTGTGTGTGTGGCGCGCGCGCCTGCTTCTAAGGGTGTGGGGGGGCTTTATTATATTCACTGTATCCCGGGCTGGCTCTTCTTCCTTCCTTTCTTTCTTTTTCTTCCTTCCTTCTCTCTCTCCCCCTTTCTTCTCTCTTCTTTCACCCTTTCTTTCTCGGCCACTTCTCTTCCTCTCTCTTTTCCCTCTTCTCCTCTTTCTTTTTATTCCCTCTCTGTGTCCTTCTCTCCCTCTTTTACTCTTTCTGGTGTCTGTCTGCCTTGCTCTTCTTCCTCTCTCTCTCTCCTTGTCTTTCTCTTCTATTTCTCTCTCACACACACTCTTGCTCTCTGCGTAGCTTGTGAACTCGAGAGAGAGAACTTCTCCAACTTTTTACTCGGGTCTATCCGTCGCCGGCCGCCCCCCCCGCCCCCCATCCTCCCAGCGCACTGTCCCCGCCGCTCCGGAAAACTTCCTTCGGTCAAAAGTTTTTCCCCCTTATCCAGATTGAAATTGACCTGTCCCCGGCCGCTGTTTTCTCCTCAAACCGACTGACGGAGCCTTCCTGAAGCCCGTAAACGTGACAAGTCCCCCTCCCTCAACTGCCTTCTCCACCCCCCCGCCTTTCGCACTCCCCCAATCTGCCCTCCTCCTCCCCATTTCATCTCCCCCCTCCCAAATTAGAAAGAGGAAGAGTTAAATTCGAGGAAAGCCAACCCGACTTATTGAGTTTGAGATATAATTTGGGGAGGGGCGACGAGGAGAGAGAAATTCCTGCTTCACATCCTTTCCCTGGACCCCCCCCTCCCCACGCTGGCCGGCCCCCTCCTCATCAAACCGGGCTGCCTTGCAAAGCCTTGTCAAGTCAAATCGTGGGACATTTGAAACCTGCAAATTTCCCAGGAGAACAAAACTAAATGGGGAAAAATATAATAATAATAATGATAATAATGATAATGATAATAATAATAATAATAACAATAATAATAACAATAATAATAATGATGATGATGATGGTAGCAATAGCGATAATGATAATGATAATAACAATAACAATAACTAAGAAAAAAAATGTGGTGCTAATAGCAAATTGTCGCCCACTCCCACAGGGGTGCTAAAATAAGTTTGTTTCCTTAAATGTGTCACCTTTCAAGGGTGGAGTTATGCAGATGAAGGGGGCAGGCTTATTAAATTTGGAAATTCAATTTAGGAAAAAGGTGTGGCTGTGGTTTCTTGGATTCCTTCTGGATTTTTTTTTTTTTAATTTTCCAGTCAACTNTCAATTTAGGAAAAAGGTGTGGCTGTGGTTTCTTGGATTCCTTCTGGATTTTTTTTTTTTTAATTTTCCAGTCAACTCAACAGCTCTAAAATCTCCTGGTGGTCTCCTATCCATAAAGGAGGAAAGCAAACGGTTGGATAAGAATGTCAACAAATTCTTTCTCTATCTGGTTCTCAAAAATGTCCATGAAATCCACTTAAGAACAGAAGCATTCATCGTTTTCCCTATTTTCTTTCCATTTCTGAAAGAAAAATAATCAGAAATCAAAACTTTTTGGGGAAACTTACTGTAGTCCTCAACTTACAACTATTTGCATAGTGACTATTGGAAGTTACAACAGAACTGAAAAAAAGTGACTTGCGGCCATTTTGAATGGTCACTAAACATAATGGTTGCACATCAAGGACTACCTATAGTAGGAAATTCAGAGAAACTTCCAGATAAAACGTAGCAAAAAAGCGTATGTCCTAGTTTTTTTTCCGGAGGGGGGGGGGTCTACAAGAAGAAGCTGGAAGAATTTCATGGGGAGGTAAGTTCCAAAGGTTCCAAAGCCATTCTTTTCAAAAGTGCCTTCCGATCAGCCTAATAACGAGAGAAAATCTCAATAGATAATAATAAAGTCTCGGAAAGCTTGTAAACTGTAGTTCAAATAACCTAACAGTGGAAAACAAACAAACAAAGATGGAAAGTTGGACCAAGAAACTAAGTTTCTTCCAGCTTTTTAGTTCAATCTGTTACCCTCGAGGTGTGTTTGATCTTAGGGGCCAACCTGGAAAAGGGAGCATCTGGCTCTTAAAGACCATCATTGAGAAGGTCCCAAGAGACACCATGGACTGGTCCCAAAGGACAGTGCTGAGGAAAGGTGGAAGTTCTCCAGATCTATGGTCCAGAAGGTCAGGGGCCAGGCAGACATAAAACATGCAGAGAGACCAGAGGTCTGTCCCCTGAGGCCTAGCTTGGGATCTGCCCATACGTGACCTCTGACACCCGAGTTAAAATTCAGCGTTGTGGGGTTGACCAGCCATAGCACCAGAAAGCATCAGGAGGCTTGAGTTGAGCAACTGGAGTTGAGAAGTTCTTGTTCCACGTCAAATCTCTTGATAGGACTGAGAGAGAGAGAGAGAGAGAGAGATGGTGGATCTAAAGTTGACCTCAGAAGAGGGCAATTGCCAAAGACTTTGGTTCTGATGTTAAAAGGTAGAAGAGTCAACTCAACTTTATTATATGTGTTGAAGGTCTCCTCCTCTCCTCTCTTCTCCTGGCCTTCTTCTTCCTCACCTCATCTAGCACAGTAAGTAAACAGTGGCAACTGTCCTTTCTTCAGCAAGCCATGGATTAAACAATGAACACCCCCTGCCTGTGCTGGTGGAGAATTATGGAATAATGTGGAATTATGTAGTCCATGTTGCCCTTTCTAGGTGTTGGGCTTGTTCTGCGTTGGCAGATAATGATTCCAGAAAGAAAGCAACAAGAATAAAGAAGTTTGTTCCTTTCCAGGATTCTGGCTAAGATTCTTTCAAACTGCTGACAATCAGTTTACTGGCTCAGACATATTTTGTTTTTATTGGATGACTTGAAAACACATGACTCTATTTTTTTTTTTTAAGAAAAGTTTTCCAGCAGAGAAGATGGCCAACTTGGCTGATAATAATACCAATGTCCAACTTTGTTACAGTACTCTATTTTAAAAACCTAACACTGTTGTGGCTTTGATATTTTTCTCCTCCTCCTCCTCTTTTTCTCTTCTTCTTCCATCTCTTCTCTTCTTCTTCTCCTTCTTCTTCTCCTCTTCTCTCTTTCTCTTGATAATTGGCCCAAAGTCACCCAGCTGGCTTTCATCCCAAAAGCAGAACTAGAATTCACCGTCTCCTGGTGTTTGGCCCAAAATATCCCAGCTGCCTTTCATGCCTAAGGATGAACCAGAACTCATTTTCTCCCGGTGATGGGCCCAAAGTCACCCAGCCGGTCTTCATGCCCAAGACCGGACTAGAATTCCCATTCTCCCAGTTTCTCGCTATCTTAGCCACTAGCTGCTCCTTTAGAATTCCTCTCTCCTTTCGGTTCCTCTGCCAGAAGGCGGCAGTCCGGGATGGGAGGCCAGCCAAGGTTGGGGGGGGGAGAGACCCCCAAAGGCATCTGAGTAGCTGCTCAGGGCGTTAAATAATGATGTGGAGAGCATAATCAAGTCTTGAGTCTCCCTGTGGATCCTCCAGTCCGATGATTGCTGGTATTTGAAAAGTGAAATATGAGCATTTCATTTTTTTATGATCAAAGGAGAACCGAGTTCTAAAGGTTTTTCCTAAACCGACCTCCCCCCTCTCCTAACTCTCTCTCTCTCTCTCTCTCTCTCTCTTAATGCCCAACGTGATTCAGGAGGGGGAGGCCGAAAGTTTTCTTGGCAGGCAGCTAAAGTTTCTTTAGACACGCCAAGACGTATGCGCTCTGCGGCAGAGGGACCCCTAGAATTACCCTGGACCTTTCACACAGCTGGAACAGTAAGTCATTGAGAAAATTTTGGAGGTTGGAAAGAGGAGGAAGGGGGGAGTTGTGTGTGTGTGTGTGTGGGGAGAGATTGGGACTCTCACAAAGCCCTTACACACACACACACACACACACACACACACACAGAGACCCCTCCCCTTCCCTACAGGTCAAGGTGGTGATTTGCAAAGTCAAATAAATAAATTAAACAAGCTGCATTAATGCCATTTCCTCCCAAGTTCTTGGATACTTAAAGGCACTGTGTAGGACCCCAGGGGTGGGTGGGGAGGGGGGAATGTCTGCTTCTCCCCTCTCCTCTCCCCCCACTCCTCCCCCACGCCCTGTTCTTCTCTCCAGCTTCAAAATTTAGAAAAGATTAAATGCTTTGAGTGCCTCTCTGGTTCTTTTTAAGAGGTCCCAGTTATAAGGATGAGTGTGTGCCTGGCGGAGGGCTTCGGGCGGAGCTGCCCGCCTGTTCACAATTAAATAGGATCAGGTGCTTTTATCTCTGCTGGTCGGTTTCCTTCCATGGATGAAGGAAAGTATCAGTTTTCCATCAGTAAATTTGCAGACAAGGCATAAGAAGCTGCTAACAAGCTTATCACTTTCACTTCTACTGAAAGAAATATGCATGTGTGTGTGTGTATACATATATATATATATGTGTGTGTGTGTGTGTGTATTTGTATGTATACACACACACATATATGGGTTGCCGAGCAAAGCAACAAATTGCAATAGCTGGCAGGTTAACATCACCTCATAGAGACAAGCATTCCAGGCTGGGTCTGACAAGGGAGGAACCAACAACAAGAGATAAGCCACCTTTGACTAACATGACTGAAGCAAAAAAGTTAATTACAGATGGGAGGCGGTTGGAAGGGCCTATTATGTGTGATTATCTCTCTCTCTCTCTCTCTCTCTCTCCCCCACCTCTCTATCTATCATCTATCATCTTCCTATCTTATCTATCATCTATCATCTATTTTATCTATTATCTATCATCTATCCATCTTATCTCTCTCTCTCTCTCTCTCCACTGCTTGTCAGAAGCCAAACTTTATGTTTCTGTTGCTAAGCAAGGCAGTTATTAAGTGGATTTTGCCTCATTTCATGAACCTTCGTGCCATAGCCGTTAAGTGGATCACTGCAGTTGTTAATTAGTCACATAATTGTTGAGTAGATCTGGGCTTCCCCCTGGAGATCCCAGGATCACTGCAACCTCCTGGCAAACAAGACTAGGAAACTGTTTCCTGGGCACCCAAAACTTGATGGACTCTTTGGTTCTTCTCCACTCTTGACATCAAGAAAGGCTTGCAAGGGAGGCCCCTTCCACTGCTTGCTGGCTCTTCGGTCCTTGAGTGGCACAAGCTGGTCCTTTGCTTCCTTTCCTGAGTCCGATGCCACCCTCAACGGCCTCCAGCCGGTTACCCTTTTGGCCTCTTCTCTTTCATTCGCTCAAAGTCCACTCCGGAGATGATCTGAAAGGTCAAAGCAATAAATTTGCTTTATTTACTCTAGAGGTTATAGGAGGGTGTTTTCCATGCCCTTGTCGGAGTCCATTGGCTGTGGAAGAAACTGGGGAAGGCTGGGCAGAACAGGGGAGAGGTAGAGCAAGGGAGAGGGAATTCAGAGGAAGACCCAGGCCCACCCCCTCTTCATCCTAGGGTGGGCAGGGGGGAACGGAGAAGGGAGCAACATGGGTTGCCTGGCTTACGGGGGAGGAAAGGGCCCTGATTCCCTTCATTAGTTGCAGCTGGGAAGAGAGTAAAAGAAATGCATGCTGAGTGTGGCAGCTGCTGGGAACAAATGTGAGTTTATCTTGTTCCTTCACATCTGGAATTCTTGCTCCTGCCCTGTTGGATTAATTACCTCATTTTGCCTTGATTGGACATCTAGTTATAGTTTTTGTTGAGCACGTTTTGGACTTGAATCTCTGCAGTCAAAGGCTGCTCCTGGGAGAGTTTTTATCCAGCCCGGAAAGTAACCAGGACATTGGGGGCAAAGCTGGAGCTAATAAAGGGACTCCTACTGATTATCTCACTGTGTTGCCTTTGTGCCACACCCCTTTGGGTCACCACAGTAGGACGTCTCCCCCCCTCCCCCCCTCCCCCAGTGGCTGATTCTTCTCAGAGCGAGAAGGATATTCGGTGGGTCCATCTTCTATAAAAATCAGGAGAGGAAGGAAGGAGAAGAAGAGGTATTTACGCCATATACCGTGCATGAACTAATTCTGAGATGTTTGGAATGAAGTCTCAAAAGGCAACTTCTTCAGAGAAGCTTCTTGAATGAGAAATGAAACGTTTTCAAGGAAAAAAACAGCAAGAAGAAAGTCCAGTTGCCTTTTTGGAAAATCATCTTTGGGACAACCATGATCTGGAAGAGTGAGAATCCTCATAGATGATTGGAACAAAGCCTATTTATTCCATAGCAACACACACCCTACATACCCACCAACATAAAAAGTGATCTTCAAGCAAGCAAAGTCTATAAGAAGAAACTTTAAATTCTGATGCCTAGAAGAAAGGCACCCAAAGAAGATGGAGGCTTTCAAATTGTGGATTTTAGAGATGATTGCTAAAAAGTAATTATGTAGGTATTATAAAAAGATGCAGAGACTCTGGAGAGTCAGAGCAGAAAAGAGCAATACAGATTATTATGGGCCTGGAGCCTAAAACATACGAAGAACAGTTGCAGGAAATGAAGTGAAAAGAAGGACTAGGGGTGACATGATAGCAGCCTTCCAGTATCTGAGGGGCTGCCCCAAAGAAGAGGGAGTCAAGCTATTCTCCAAAACACCTGAAGGCAGGACAAGAAGCAATGGGTGGAAACTAATCAAGGAGTAGAAGCAACTTAGAAATAAGGAGAAATGTCCTGAGAGGGAGAACAATGAACCAGCCTCCAGAAGTTGTGGCTGCTCCGTCACTGGAGGTCTTCAAGATTGGACAGCCATTTGACTGGAATGGTATAGGGTCTCCTGTTTTGGACTAGATGACCTCCAAGGTCCCTTCCAACTCTGTTATTCTGTGTCCTATGGCTCTTTAAAGGAGCGATGAGATGATACAGGTTTGTTTCTTGTGATTTGGGGCCAAGGATGTCTTCCCTTTTATGCATTTTGTAATTCCACAACTCCCCCAGTTTTAGCTTTCCTACTCCTGCTCCTCCAGTGTCTTCCCTTGCTCCTTCATGGGAAAATAGACTTTCGTTTGTCCCTGGGGATCACTAGCTGGCCACTAAGAGGGTAATTCTGCAGCGCAATGGACATAAATCAAGGGCAAAATCCTTATAAGTCACCAGTGACAAGTGCAAAGAAGAATTCTCGCTGTAATGTTTTCCAAGCTTTGCTGGGATATTTGTGCAAAGTCCAAAGTTGGAAAAAAAAATTGCAGTCAGAAGATGAATTGCTGGCTAAATGGAGGGGATTTGAATTCGCTTCCCCTGGAATGGGGACAGATTACAAAACGAATTCTCCATCAAAAGCAAGCGAAGCCATAGGGACAAACTGCAAGTGAGCAGAGGAAAAATTGTGATTGTCATTCGCACTCTGCCAGAAACTCTCTTTTGACTGATTTCCTCCACAGGGAGAGAACTACAGTAGGTTCAGGTTTCAAGCAAGGATTGGATAGCCTGGGATGTTCCTGGGGGTTCTGGGTTGGACTAGAAGACCTTCAAGGTCCCCTCCAACCCTATGATTCTATAAGTGTTGTATCTTATGATTTTATTTTATTCTAATTTTCTTTCTATTCTATTTTCTTTCTGTTCTGTTCTATTCTATTCTATTTTCTTTATTTTATTCTATTTATTCTAGTTTTCATTCTGTTCTGTTCTATTCCATTCCATTCCATTTTCTTTCCATTCCATTCCATTCTATTCTTACATTCAAAGTTACAATGGCACTGAAAAAAGTGACTTATGACCGTTTCTCACATCATCCCCACAGTCACGTGGTCCAAATTCGGCTGCTTGACGACTGACCCATACTTATGACGGTCGCAGTGTCCCAGGGGGTCACGGGATGCCCTTTTGCATCCTTCCCACAAGCAAAGTCTACCGAGAGAAACCCCATTCACTTTAACAACCACGCTGTAGCGATTCACTTAACAGACGTGGCGAGAAGAGTTGCAAAGTGGAGCTAAATTCACGTGGCAGCAGCTTGGCTGAGAAATGTTGGGCTCAGCGGTAGCTGTAAGTCAAGGACCAGCTGTTGAAGCTCCATAGAGGGATGGGAAGGAAGGATTTTCTGATTGTGAGAGATACAAAGCCGTGTTCCGGCCCACCTCCTGGGTCTCCATCCCAGGAGGGTTTGAAGCAAGGTTTGGGCAGTCTTGGGTGGTCTGCTGGTCCCTGCCATGGGCAGGAGGGATGGGCTGGAGGATCTCTAAGTGTCTGATTCAACATGTTCATTTTTCAGATGTTTCAGTAAGTAGATTTCCTTCCACTCATAGGAGCTTCCTATCCATCCAAAATTGTTTCAGCCACCTCCCCTTTTCTCTGTTGCTACCCCCTCTCCCTCCACACACACATATTCACCCCCCCCACACACACACACTTATGTGTGTNCTCTCCCTCCACACACACATATTCACCCCCCCCCACATACACACACTTATGTGTGTGGATGTGTGTATCAAAGTTGCACATATTGAATCCAGATGTGTTCTTCTGCACACAGGCCTTCCAGCAATTTAATTAAATTTCCCCCAGACAGCCAGGAGGGGTTCTTAATGATCAAATTTCTCTGGACTGCTTCCTAAAATGCCCCCTCCGCTCCTTGCCTCCCTGCTGGATAGGTGATGGCTCCCCTCCAGGTCCAATCAATGTTAACCAAGGGCCAACCCCAGCCTCTGATTCTCTTTGGGTAAGGAAGGGAAGGGAAGGGAAAGGAGAGATACGGAGGGATGGAAGGATGGATGGATGGATGGGGGACAGAAAGGAAGGGAGAGGTGGGTGGATGGATAGATGGATGGATGGATGGATGGATGGGGGACAGAAAGGAAGGGAAGGGAGAGATGGATGAATGGATGGATGGGTGGTTGGGGACAGAAAGGAAGGGAGAGGTGCATAGATGGATGGATGGGGGACAAAAAGGAAGAAAAGGGAAGGGAAGGGAAGGGAAGGGAAGGGAAGGGAAGGGATGGATGGATGGATGGATGGATGGATGGATGGATGGATGGATAGGGCAGAGCAGAGGGAGGGAGGGGAGGGGAATCAAACTCAACAGGGAGGCCAGATTCACTTAACACCCATGTTAGTAACTTAACCACTACAATGATTCACTTAACAACTCTTAACAACAAAGGTCATAAAATGGGCAACTAAGATGCTTAGGGGATTGGAGGTTAAAACATATAAAGAATGGTTGCTGGAATTGGGCACGTCTAGTTTGATGAAAAGAAGGACAAGGGGAGACAGGATATCAGTCTTCTAATATTTGAGGGGCTGACCCCAAAGAAGAGGGAGTCAAGCTATTTCCCAAAGCACCAGAAGGCAGGACAAGAAGCAACCGATGGAAACTAACCAAAGGAGAGAAACAACCTAGAACTAAGGAGAAATTTCCTGTTGGTGAGAACAATTCATCAGTGGAATGGCTTCCTTCCAGAAGTTGTGGATGCTCCGACACTGGAGGAGTTGACTGGACAGCCATTTGTGCAGGATGGGATAGGGTCCCCTACGCGAGCTGAGGGTTGGACTACAGGACCTCCAAGGTCCCTTCCAACTCTATTATTCTATTAACAAACCTCAAAGGGCAGACTCGACAGACCACTGGGACTTTTTCTGCTGCCAGTTTACTATGTTTCTATCCATTAAAAAACCCTTTTCATTTAGCAGCAATCGTCATGCATCCTAATAATATATAATTTTAAGAATTAAGGCCTGTTACATGGTGAATGTTGAGGAAGATGGAAGAGGGAAGAAGGAAAGATTGGTTCTTGGGAATTTGGCAAATTTTTGCAGAGCCAGGCACAGGGGATCAAAGGGGGGGCTGGGGAGGGGGGGGGAGGACGAATCCCTCTCTGCTAGAGGAAAGCTAATAAAGTCAACTCCAACTAGAATTTATAAATTGCAAACAGATGGCCCAGAATAATAGTGACGTTTTTTCGAAAGGGGAAAAACTTTTGCACGCTGTGTCAAAGGGCAGATTAATTTCTCAAAGATAAGAAACTGCTAAGTGGGAGGGGGAGTATTGAGTGTCCCCAAAGGTAGCCCTTCCCCCCACCCCACCCCAAAAAAGCGTTGCAATCATTCAACAGTTCAAGGTTGCTCAGAAAAATCTCCAAGCGTTTCCTTTGCCCGGTTTGCAAGGTTGCTAAACTCGGCCCCACTTCTGATTGTGGAAAGATTTTTCAATGCCAAATCTAAATCAGGAGAAAAGAGGAGACATCTAGAAATCTGGACTGCCATTTGTCAGAACTGGTGTAGGGTCTCTCGCTTGGGTTGGGGTGGGGGGTTGGACTAGATGACCTATAAGGTCCCTTCCAACTCTGATTATCTGTTAATCTATTGATTTATTAATCTGCAGGTCGCTTTTATTTTTATTTTACAAATAACTCAAGGCAACATACGTATATCCAAGATAGCTTCCTTCTCCTGTTTTCCTCACAACGACAACCCTGTTCTCAAATAGAATAGAGCTGGAAGGGACCTTGGAGGTCTTCTAGTCCAACCTCCACTCAAGCAGGAGACCCTCTACCATTCTGGACAAAATGACTGTCCAGTCTCTTCTTGAAAACCTCCAGGGATGGAGCACCCTCTTCTTTGGGGCAGCCCCTCAAATATTGGAAGACTGCTATCATGTCCCTCCAGACAAGTCCTTTTCTCTCTCATGCATTGTCCACCTGGCTACATAAATGTGAAATAAAAATCTTAAGTTGAAAACCAAAATTCTTTTTAAAAATTTACAAATGCATCTTAATATATATATACATACACATACACATACACATACATACATACATACATATATATATATATTCCCAGCCAAGCGCTCCCTCTAGAGGTCGTTTGAACCTGAAACTCGGGTGTTTTTCAGCAGCCAGAAATCTCTTTCCAACCTGCAGAGGGCAAAAGAATAAGAAAAAAAAAAACATTATAAAACAGGACCGAGCTTCTTTCTGCAATTTTGCAACCGAAAGCTGTGCTTGCATTTTTTTTTCTCTCTCTCTCTCTTCCGCTTCCTGTATTTTCCCGGATGCGGAAAAAAAGGGGGAAAAAGGAGAAGAGAAACCCGTGTGAATGGTTGGCTGTGGAAGTGCAAACGTAATTGCGGAGGTTTTGATCCGAGACGGTGCGTAGAAAAACACGCCGCAGTATTTTCAAGGGATCAGAGTTGGAGTTTTGCAAAGGGTCGGCGGGAAGGATGCTGCCAAGAGAGAAATCTGGCTTTGCAGACACAGATAAAGTCACTTTTATTTTATTTTATTTTAATTTTGGAGGGTTGGCTAAATTGCAAAGTGGAACATACCCATTATTCCTCCTCCATCCGCTTAGCTTCTTTCTGCAAACGGGAGGGAATCAGACGGAGGAGGAAGCGCTAGAGAAAGAGAAACGTTTGCAAAGGAGGAAACGAGAAAAATAAAAGCTTTAGGGGACCCGTGGCTGGTTACTGTCGAGTAAGCAGTTTTTAAAAGCCGTCGTAAATCGGGCGAGTGCGTGATCTGGAAAAAAAATAGCCGCGTAAAAAGGAGAAAGTAGAATTTTAATATATTAATCTCGGTTACTTCCCAGGAAGTGTTTTTATGCTTTTTTTTAATCAAGTCTGTATTGATCAAGAAATAATATCAATAACAATTAGCAATATTGCATAAGAAGGGGGAAGGTAGAAACGGCCTGCTCCAAAGATAAAAAGAGGCAGAAAATTTTATTCTCCCCGTCTTTTATCCTTGCTACAAGTTAGTTTATTTACTCTTGGAGTTGCCATTCAGTTTTATTTATTCATTCCCGAAAATGGGATTTGTTTTCTTGTGGTTGTTGCCATTTGCTTTGTTTCCACTTCATCCCTCCTGGTTGCTTGCCGCTGGGTTAATTTAATGTATTCTTCTGACAGCTTCACCATCTCCAAGGGGATTTCTACAAAATAAGGGGGACTGAGGTTGGTTTGTGTGAGGGTGAGGTCCCTGCCCTGCCTCTTAAAAAACAACTGGCTTTTTCGATTAGCCTCTCTCCACCCTCCTTCTGCATGCCAAGATAATCTATTTTGCTTCAGTTTGCTTTTTTAAAAAAATAAATAAATAATGGGGCTTCCACGAATCTCCCTTGTTGCAAACAGTTGCCTTACGTTGCCCCCCGTTGTTATTTTGACTTCCTTTTGGGTAGGTGGGTTACAGATCCTCTTTTTAAAATGAAAGAAAATATAAGCCGCGATTTACCAAGGTCCAACTTCTGGGTTTCTGGACATGGTCTTGAGATGTTACAGGACTGCGGGACAGTTGTGACAGAGTTGGGGGAGACCTTGGCGATCATCTAGTCCAACCTGCTGCTCAAGCATTTCAGAGGAATGAATGTCCACTCTCTTCTTAGACTGCTATCACCTTCTTTCCATTAGACTAGCCAGACATAATTCCTGCTGCCTCCAGACTTCTAATCCTCATATGGGGAGATAGGAGAACCAGAGCAGAAAAGGTATCTTAGCCCAGCAGGAGGTGGTGAGTTCTAGTCCCGTCTTCAGCGTGAAAGCCAGCTGAGTGACTTTGGGCCACTCACCAGGAGGCTGGGAGTTATAGTTATGTCTTAGGTCCATAAGAGCTGGCTGGGGGACTTTGGGCCACTCACCAGGAGACAGTGAGTTCTAGTCCCACCGCAAGCATATGCCACGCATATGGCTTACACCCCTCCCTGCCTGAAATTTTGGCCTGTCCCAGCAAAACCAGCCTCAGATTCTGGAGGTGGCAGTTGAATCAAAGAATTCTGGGGGGAGGGGGGGGCAGCCACTAGGAACATGAAGGATAACTATGGCCTTCTATGCCATAAATCTGGTCAACATTTTGACCTCCAGGGCTAGGAGATGTTAGGGTCCAAAACCCATATTGATATGATCTTGGGTTCTCCTGCAAAGACAATATCTCCAGGGCCCCCTTCCAAGACTTCCTGCTGGAACTGGGTGGTAGGATCTCCATCCTTGGTTGAAAGGTCTTCAGGATGAACCTTGAAGGAACTACTAGGTTGTGTTTCTGAACCCACTTTTGTCCATCTTTCTTGGATGGTTTTTAGTCTGGGAGGGAGGAGATCGGTTCCCAAGCTTGCCTTACAAAAATGCTCCCAAAATGCTGCACCATCGGAAGGTTGTTTTTACGTGCCAAAGTTAACTGGCAAACGTTGATGAGATCTGGCCGTCTCCTTCCTGAAATTTCGGAGGTTCTTGCCCAAAATCTTGCAGGATTTCAGCATTCTTGCTTGGAATCTTATGGGAGCTGTGGAGAGTTGGCCAAAATCTCGTGGCCATCAATCATAATTTTAAATGAAGAAAACAGGCTGCCATAAAGGGGAAGGGGTGTGGCTCCTTCTCCTTCTCCTCCACCACTTCTCTTTCATCTTGTCTTCTGCCATCTCCTCCTCTTCCTCCATCACCACTCTTCCTCCTTTTCCTCTTCCTTCCTTTCTCCATCTCCTCCTCCTTTCTTGCATTGGCAAGAGGTAAAACATGGCCCTGAAATCAAACTTGAAGCCTTTCCCTTGGCATCCGATCATGGTTTCAGTAGCTTCCTCAGCTAATTCTTACTGATTCGATGAATAAAAATCAATGTGCTTTCATTTTGAAACAGGCCAAGAAGAAGCTGGAGTGAAGCAACTTTTGGGCTGGGCGTGAAGGAGTCCTTTCTGGATGATTATTGAAAAGAATGCCGTTTCTTCATGGCTTTCGTAGAATCATCTTCGAATATCAGCCTTTGGTAGATGCGATCTTGGAGTCTCTGGGACTACAAGACCCTGAAAATCAGGAGTTGCCAGAGAGGTAAGTAGCTTTTAACAACAAAGAATGGGGAAAAAAGGATTCTTTCTTCACCATCCTAAGACAAACATGTTTGGGTTTTTTTGCTTATTTATCTCCCATCTTTATTACTTTTAAGATGGTGAGCATACTTAATATTCCTCCCTTCTCCTACAACAAGAAGGTGGGTTTGGCTGACCGTGTGTGTGACTGGCTCAAAGTCAGTCCCAGCCAGTTTTCATGGCTGAGGTAGGACTAGAACTCACAGTTCCTGGTTTCAAAGCTAACAGCTTTACCATTAAACTAAACTAGCTGTCATGCTACATCCAAGCTAGACTTTGTACTTCCTCATATAAAAGCTAACATATTTTCTTTTGTGCTCACAGATCTCCATCTGTCTGCTTATCTATCTATCTATCTGCCTACCTACCTACCTATTGTCCATGTTTTCCAAAACGGGCTCTTCATTTGTGTAATAGGAAGATTGTGAAGCTGCCCTTGTTTTCATCCAGTCTTTTCTCTTTTGAAAAGCTCCAGGTCTGCAGCCGAAGATCACAGCAAATTTCTGGTTCTCCAGAAGCTTCTGGAAAGCGAATCCCATTCGGCTTTTTACCAAGAAGGCGTGAGCTACACGCTGCTGAAGGTCTCAGAGCTCGGGCTGGTTCGAGCGGCTGAAGTCCTTTTGCACAATGGGGCGGACATCACCTTCGAAGGTCGGGCTTGCCAGCCTCCCCTCTTTTGCCTTGGTTTCATTTGAGGGGAGAGGGGAAACTTTGGGAGGTGTTTAACCTGGAAGGGGAAGGTGAGGGAGGGCTTCCTTTAGTTTGGGTACCCCAGTCCTGCCACTAAAGAGGATTGTAATTCAAATTTGCAACCTGCTGCTTTGGAACAAGTACCGTTCATCATTGCATTGCCTGTTTCTCACCAGTAGATGTCGCTGTGCTACTGTTGTCATTTGAAGGGATAAGATCCATGTCGGTAATCCTCAGACTTACAACTGGATCAAGTTACGTCTGCCCCCCCTTCCCCCCCCCAAAAAGGTACTTAATTACTTGGTGCCAGCCCCCTCCTGTGATTGCATCTTGGCCCATATTTACTGCAGCCGCATGGTTGCAAAAATGCCCCCGAGCAAACATTTGTTCACTTAATGACCACGGCGTTCACTCAACAACTGTTGCAAAAAAGGGGGTGATCAGATCGTGTTGGTTTCACGGGGAACTGTCATGACTTATGACCATAATAGTCAGGCCTCATTACAGTCGTAAGTTGAGGACTTTTAGTGTGTGTGTGTATGTGTGTGTGTGTATCAGACTCAGGACCGATCGAATCAAAGAAAGGACTCCAATTATTGCTTTGCAGGGTACCAGGTTCCTGCTGCCCCCTCAGGTAAATGGGGGGGAGGGCAGGTCTGCTATAAAGCTGAACCCCGATCTCTAGCACCCCCTGTCCCCCTGCAATATAATGTCTTTAGCCTGGAAAGGTAACTTGCTTAGCCAGCATTTTTGGGCCTCCAATACAGGTGATCCTCAACTTACGACCATAATTGAGCCCAGAATTTCTATTCCTGTCATTAAGTGAGTCTTGCCTCATTTTTAGCCCCCTCCTTGCCCCAGGTTGTTGAGTGAATCTCTGTAGCTGTTACATGAAGAAACACGGGTTCTTCAGGGAATCCGGCTTCCCCATTGATTTTGCTTGTCGGGCAGTCGCGAAAAGGGGGTAGAATCACGTGGCTCCCGGGACACTGAGGTCGTCATAAGTGGGAGTAAAGTGGCTGTCCGAATTTTGATCCTGGTCGCTAAGTCTGAAAATTGGGTCACAAGTCACAATTGCCTGTATTTCTCCTCCTAGCCTCTAGCTCCACCCCCTTTGTCCACAGGCCCCGCCCCTCAGTTGGTATGCACAGCTAAGAATGGCAAGGTGAGCCTTAGGCTCCGCCTCCTGAGTTCCAAGCTCCTCCTACAGATGACATCATGCCTGGCAACCGTCTCCAGAGCAACATGGCGGCTTCCCGGCTATCTGTCTGATCTTTTCAAGGGTCTTTGATTTGGGGTAGAGGGGGCGATGGGGAGGAAGTGGGGGGCCGGCTGCTTCTTCCCCTGCTGGCTTTCCTATTGCGGGGGGACCGTGCTGAACGGTAGGTTTTCTTCCTGCCAGCTCTTGCAACACCAGCCTTGTAGGGTAGGACAGCAGATGTTTTAAAAATTGGGAAGGGGCTCGAGGGGCCACGGTCAGCCCTTGAGCCAAAGCTGGGGGCCACATGGACCGCAGCTCAGTTTGGTTTCAGTTGTGCCAGGAGATGTCCACGATTTAAGATTTTGGACTTGGGCAGAGGGGATCGGAAGAAAATTCAGGTTCTAATCCACCGTCCACCCTGGAAATTTGACTTTTGGATCAGCCTACCTTGCAAGGTTGTTGTGGGGGGGAAACAAGGGGAGGGGAGTGCAGCCGGTCTCCTCAATCCAAGGCAGAACATAAAAAATTAAATAGAAAACGGACAGCTGTTCAGATGCAGATTGGGAAGGAATACCCCAAAATAAAGGAATATCCTTCACGTATTTTTTTCTCTCTCTCCTGGCCTTTTATAAAAGAATAACTTTTTAAAAAAGGCTTTTTTAAAGACTAAAAGCGTAGAAGAGAATATCTTTCTGAGCTTGGTTATTTTCCAACAGGCATTTTATTACCCAGCTGGGTAATGTCATCAGTGCTAGAAGGGTGGAGGGTGTGTGTAGAGGAGGAGGCCTATATAGGATCCTTAGTGCTCTCTGAGCTTGGTTTTTTTTTTTTTCTTGCAGACATTTCATGACCCAACGAGGTTATATCATCAGGACTAATGAGTGTGACCTGCTCCCTGTTTATATATAGCAGCTCTGAACTTGGTTTTTCTTGCAGACGTTTCATGACCCAACTAAGTAACATCCTCAGGGCTGGAAGGGAGTGGGGTTTCCTTCTAGTCCTGAGGATGTTACCTCATTGGGTCAGGAAACGTCTGCAAGAAAACCACCAAGGATTCTACTCAAAAAAATAGCTTTTTCTTTTTTCTTTTTGCCCAAAGCAGAGAATTCAGAGATTAAAAACCTCCTCAACAAGGAGAAAACTCTGTTTGGGGTTTTGCACTGACTGTTTTCTGATGAACGTTTTCTATTTTTCATAGATCCGGTCACCTATTACACTGCCTTGCACATCGCGGTGTTACGAAACCAGCCGGATATGGTTGAACTCCTGGTGCAGCGTGGCGCAGATATCAACCGTAGAGACAGGGTTTGTAGCCAGCTAAATCTGGTGTGTGTGTGTCTTAAAACTTTTTGGGGGGGATGGTTCTGAGGTTTTGCAAGACTAAATCATGCAGACATGGCCGAGAGGGTAGATTAAGAAGATTGGGGTCCCAGTTCTCCTTGTCAGTACCCCATATCGATGGAGGAAAAAACAATGGGGTGTGTGAGTGTAACCCCACATTTGAGGTTGGGGGGGGGTGGAGAAGAAAGGGGAAGGGATGATACATGCCTGCAACACCCTGTAATTTTTGTCCCTGGAGCAAGAGTGCAAAATCAGCAAAACCTCTCGAAAATGGGGTGCTTTTGTATGGGGACTTGGGGTCCCCTTTAAACAAGTCAAATCAGTTCCCCAAATGGAGCCACTTAGGGAGTGACACCCTCCCCCTAAGCCGAGTGGGTGGAACTGGGACAAGAGTAGGAGATGACTGAGCTGAGTTGGAGGGCAGAGTTAAATGTGTCATCAGCTTGAAGTCAACGTGGAGCCACAAGAGAGCCAAGACCTTGAATTCCCTTTCACTCTTTATCTGGTGCCAATTTGGCTTTTAACCATTGGTTGACCAGCTTCTTATGTATGGGTAGGACAGATAGTCCTCGACTTACAAGGACTCCAACGTTTCTGCTGCTAAGCAAGACAATAGTTAAGGGAGTTTAGACCCCGTTTTATGACGTTTCCTGCCATGGATTCATTAAACAGGTTTAAAGAGGTTGTGTGAATGCACAACTGGTGACTTAGCTGGCTTGGGGTCACCTTGTTAGAAGCCCCGTCAGCTCAATGCATTCCTCCCAAGGTTTAATTGGATGTGTCTGCATGGGGATAATTTTAGACAGGAGTTAAATGTAATGGAAAAGCATCGATTTCAGGTCGAAAGAAACAGGACTCTTAATATTCCTCCCGTCTCTCCAATTCTTCTTAGATCCATGAAAGCAGCCCTCTGGATCTAGCCAGCGAAGAGCCAGAGCGCCTGCCTTGTCTGCGGCGTCTCCTAGAACTCGGGGCCAATATCAACGCTGCTGATAAACATGGTTAGTGGTTCTACTTTTTTTCCCCTCTGGTTTTCTTAAACCAGGTCTCGCCAACCTTTTGGACCTCAGGGGCCACCAAACTCATAATTTTAACTTCCACGGACCAGAGACCCTGGGAAAATCCCCAAAAAAGTCTGCAGGAAAATTCCTACTGATCGATTGTTCTTTATTTGGGATTGCAGGATACCATCTCTAGCTATGTTCTCAGGAGGAGAAACTCATGCAAGGAAAGCAACAGAAGCAGCAAAAGTTTTTTCTTTCTCTCCCCCCAAACGCTGCTGGAAATGAGTCTTTGTGGGACTTGCCGCACCGGCACAGCCTCTTGGAGCAGGAGGTCTTGCAGGGCCCCTAAGATTCATTTTTGGCAGAGTTTGGAGGAGAGACAGAAAGACTTTTGCTGCTTCCCTTGCGTGCAGCCAAAAACAGAAGAAGAAAGAAGTGGAAAGAAGCAGCCTGGTGGCCGGATGAGGCATGTGGGGCGCGTGGGACAAGTTCCCCCTTCTGCCCTTTCTCCCCTCCTCTCACTGCCTCATGTTGTTCTCAATGCAAGCAACACAAGCCTTGTGTTCCCACAGCCTGGATTAATTGCTATGGGGGGGAGAGAGAATATTTTTCTGCGGACCACCAAAATGTTCTCATGGACCCCCAGTGGTCCCCGGCCCACTGGTTGGTCGACCACTGCCTGAAGCCACAGCAGTTCAATTCTAGCTTCTTCGGGAATCCTTCCTTCAGACACCAGGGATTCATATCCCAGAATTCCCCACCTGGCATTGAGATACCGCTAAGAATTCAGGGACTTGAAGGACGTCCTGAAGATCTGAGGAAACGTGGAATTGGGCTTCTTGGCTTGTCCTTCCTTTCTTCTTCCCTCCTCTTCCACTCTTCCTCTAATCCCTCTCTCCTTCCGTTCAGGAAAGACCGCTTTGCTGCATGCGCTGGCCAGCAGCGACGGGGTTCAAATCCACAACATCGAAAACATTCGCCTCTTGTTGGAAGGAGGTGAGTTCCTTCCTGTCCATCCTTCTTCAGGGCTATTTTGGGGGGGAAACCCAAATTCTACCCTGTTTTCAAGCAGAACTTTGAGGAATTTCCAAGTTCAGCTGCAAGGGGGGAAAAAAGGATTTTCTGCCATGCAGAAAAAGTTGCTTGTTATTTTGTTTTTTCCTTTTGCCAGTTCTCAACCTGGAGGATGAGAATTTGCTTCTAAAATCTCATTCAAAGATGAAGAGAATTGCCCCAATTTAGTGACGGGAGGGTGAAGAAGGACAGGCAGACTTAAGGCCACAGTTGGACCAGAACATCTGTGGCTAAACAAATAAGAGAATAATAGGGTTGAAAGGGACCTTGGAGGTCTTCTAGTCCAACCCCCTGCTCAGGCAGGCGACCTAGACCATTCTGGACCAACAGCTGTCCAATCTCTTCTTAAAAACCTCCTGTAATGAAACACCCACAACTTCTGGAGGCAAACAGTTTTGTTTGCAGATGTTGCATTACCCAACTAGGTAACAAGAGCACAACTCCAGTGTTAGAGCACCCACAACTTCATGAGGCAAGCTGTCCCACTGAATAATTGTTCTCAACTGTCAGGAAATTCCTGTTTAGTTCCAGGTTGCTCCTCTCCCTGATTAGTTTCCATCAGTTGCTTCTTGTCCTGCCTTCAGGTGCTTTGGAGAATAGCTAGACTCCTCTTCTTTGTATAGGAGCAAACATACTGGTAAGCTGTCCTAAAACTTAAGAGCCCCTCAAATATACCAGTAAGCTGTTCAAAACCTTAGGAGCCCCTCAAATATACCAGTAAGCTGCCCTAAAACTTAAGAGCCCCTCAAATATACGAGTAAGCTCTCCAAAAACTTAAAGAGCCCCTCAAAATATACTAGTAAGCTGTCCAAAACTTAAAAGAGATTGAGAAATGTTTAATTTGCAAACTCTACCAGTCTTCTTCTAAATCTCCCCTCTGCCTCCCCAGGCGCAGATGTCAAAGCCACCACCAAGGACGGGGACACCGTTTTCACCTTCATCATCTTCCTGCTGGGCGAGACGGTGGGCAGCGACGCCGAAGAGGCCAAGATGATCCACCGCTTCTGCTTCCAGGCCACGCGGCTGCTCATGGCGCACGGCGCCAACCCCAGCGAGTGCCCGCCTTACGAATCCCTCACCCACCTCTGCCTGAAGAGCTTCCGGCTGCATTTCCCGCTGTTGCGTTTCCTGCTGGAGTCCGGGGCTTCGCACAGCTGCTCCCTCCACGGACCCACGTGCTGGTCTGGCTTTGACATCATCTTTGAGCGCCTCTGCTCCCATCTCAGTGAGTCCGAGGACGACAGCTTCTTCATCGACTTGCTGCAGAAAGCCGAGACTGCCCTGGAGCTGATGATGGCCAGCGGCCCGGTGGTCAAGCTGCCCAGCAACTTCCAGATCGACCTGAGCCACTGCCGCTACCACCAAGACAAGATCCAGGCACTTTTCGGGAAGCTGAAGCAGCTGGAGAACACCCCGCCTACCTTGAAGCACCTGTGCCGAGTCTACCTGCGGCAGTTTCTCCAACCTTGGCCCGTAGACGTCAAGGTGAAGGCCCTCCCTCTGCCCAACCGCTTGAAGAGATACCTCCTCATAGATCCAAGCGCATCTCTGGAGCAGGTGTGACCTCCTGGAAGGAGAAGTGGACTTCGGATATTTGGTATCCTGGGTCTCCTCGTTGCTAGTGGACCAGCACACAAACAGCAAGATCTCTGATCAATGTTCAACAGCCGACGACGTGGTGTATATACCGTGTCTGCGGCAGCACTTTCCAGTGGTGGGTATGTGGGAGCGGGGGGGGGGGGGGGCGANGGGGGGGGGGGGGGCAGCGAGATGTTGCAACAGAATCACATCCCCACAGCAGCTGAACTGGCGGAGAAAATCCTTTCTGGAGTTGTGTAACCAGCAGAAGGACGAATTTGTCCCTCTTGTGCCAAAGGATTGTGAGGTTGTGTAGGCTTATGTAGGAGCCCTACTGAACCATCCACAGTCAAGACAGGAATGCCGATTAAAAGAGCATGCCTACACTCTTCACATATTGTCGTGCTATGGATAAAAACATCGTTTCACTTTGTGATAAATCTTATTACAGGTAGTCCTTGCTTACTGATAACTTACTTACTGGTAATTGGGACTGGGAAATCTTTGCTAAGCGAGTCACACCACGTGACATCATATGAGTTGAGTAACTTACACTTGTAGTTCCAGAAATCCTAGTTGCCATTGTTAGCCAAATCATAGCATCCCACTGTTATGTGATCATATATTTTTGACATCCCGCTGTCTTCCCCATTGACTTTACAGCTAGTCCCTGACTTACAACAATTGGCCCCCAAATTTATGTTGCCAAGTGAGACAGTTGTGAGTTTTGCCCCATTTTACGACCTTTCTTGACAGAGGTGTTAAGTAAATAATTGCAGTTGTTCTGTTGGTAATGCCGTTACGTGAATCTGGCTTCCCTTTCAACTTTTACTTGTCAAAACACTGCAACTGTCATAGTCATGTAGTCACATAGTCATGCGAACCAGTTGCCAAGAATCCGAATTTTGATGATGTGACTATGGGGATGCTGCAACAGTTGTGTGAAGCAACCACAACTTCTGGAGGGAAGCCGTTCCACTGGTTGATTATTTTCACTGTCAGAAATTTCTTAGTTTTAATTTGCTTCTCTCTTTGATTAGCTTCCATCTGTTGCTTCTTGTTAGGTGCTTTGGAGTATAGCCTTGACTCCCTCTTCTTTGTGGCAGACCCTCAAATATTGGAACACTGCTATCATGTCACCTTAAGTCCTTCTTTTCTCTAGACCCAGTTCCAGAAATCCCTAGTTGTCAAATTCTCTAGTTCCAGAATCCTAGTTGCCATTGTTAGCCAAATCATAGCAGCCCAACGTTGTGATCATAAATTTTCGACATCCCGCTGTCTTCCTCATTGACTTTACAAACAGGGAGTCATTGACTTATAACAATTGGTCCCCAATTTTATGTTGCTAAGTGAGACAAACTTACCCAATTTAAGATGCTCAATTCAGGATCTTCAAATTGCAGTTCTTTACATCCAAGGCAGCTGTTCTATCATTTTAATTGGCCATGAATTTTAAGAAAAGCCATTTTTTAAAAAAATTGCAAAGCAAAAAATGCAGCCTGCTTACTTTTTCCTCTTCCCCTTCCCATCCTGCTTTCCTCTTGGGTCATGTTGAATTGCTTGGAAACGCAGGATTGTTCTTAAACCCATCTGGGGAAATTTTTTTGGGGGGTGGTCATTTTTGCTGAAAGATGGGAGCAAAAGAAACTCAAACAAGCCATGATGGCAGATTCTAGAGATTCAATTCGGCAACTTGCCTGCATCGTACCAGGTGTATTCTTCTGATCTTTTTTTTCTTTTTTCCAACCATCATAACAAACCAACATCGGACACTACAATTGGGCTTACCTTTACTTCCCCTGTCCCAGTCCGTTTTACTGCCCAGGGACACAACCACCTTATTTCCCTCCCTGCTCCCCACCTTTTGAGACCCCTCCCCCAGCTGATCTCGCCTCTTTGCCCTTTCCTCCTGGACCGCTGGAAACCATGGTTTGTCCCGGAGCACCATGGGACGGCTTCCCGGATCTCCTTCACCTCATGGCTAAGGTATAGACGTGATAGATCTCGTCTGGAAAATTCTCCTGTTTCTCCTGGGCCAGAAGGCTCAGCCCGGCATGGCGGATGATCTTACAAACCACCTCCAGGTCCCGGCAGACGCTACTGTCCACTTCGTCCATGATGACCCCTTCTTGGGCCATGTTGTCCTTAATGATGATGATGCCGTTGGGGCGGAGCCCCAGGCGACACCGTTGCAGGAAGTGTAAGAGATGCTCGTCTGTCAGGTGTCCTGTTGGGGAAGGAGAAACAGGGCCGCGTGAGAGCCTTGTGGGATCCAAGGGGATCAAGTCTTGCCAGGTAGAGTCCATGGCAAACATAATTCTATTTTATTGGCAAGGCTACATTGACAGAGTCTTGGAAGTCTGAAGGTACAAATCGCCCACCGTCTCCTTTACAGGCTGAGAAACTAGGGTGGGTCTCTTTTTTTCTATCCCTTATGCAGCTCAGGGCTATGCTGTCTCTTATCTGACTCTTCTCTGAAGCTACATTATTAACACAACCTTGCAAACCCAAAGGTACAAATCGCCCACCGTCTCTTTTACAGCCTGAGAAACTAGGGAGGATTCCTTTCCGAGTTCCTTTCCCTGCCCCTTATGCAGCTCAGGGCTATGCCGTCTCTGATCTGACTGTTCTCTAAAGCTGCATCAACAGAATTTTGCCCTTATGAAATTGGAAACTCCTGTGAGCGACACGTACCAATTACCCACTGAATCCAAATAACGTCGTAAGTGTTAGGCTCGGGGCTGAAGTCTTGCAACCCACAACAGAAGTAATTTCGGACCCGTTGGCCTTCAGTCCCGAGGTACGTCTTGGCTTTGTTCAAGAAATCTTCCGTCACGTCCACCATGTCCACAGATTTGAAAAGAGGCAGTAACAGACGTTTCGTGATCCGTCCGATGCCAGCGCCACAGTCTAAGGCCAAGGCTGTGCCGGTCCTGTTTGGCCCGTCCTAGACAAACACAAAAAAAGTCCATGAGGGCTAGAAACATGACCCTCAAAAGCAAGCAATGTTTTTACCCTTCCAGTCATCCGTCCATCTAAAAAGTTGCCAAGGCTGAGAAATACTGGAATAAAGGCCCTTTTGCTAAGGGGGGGGAAGGGGGGGGGGNCCTTTTGCTAAGGGGGGGGAGGGGGGGGGGAGAGAGAGAGACACTTCTCTGGAGTACTGCACAACAGTGACAATCTTCCTTGCAAAATACTGTGTGTTGGTGTTTGAGAGAAAGGGAAAGAGAGAAGAAATAGAAATAAGGGAAAGAGATAGAGAGAGAAAAAGAAATAGAAATGAGAGAGAAAGACAGAGGAAATAGAAATAAGAGAATGATGGAAAAAGAGAAATAGAAATGGGGGTCACAGAGGGTCCCCCCCTTAGGCAAAATCTTCTCACCCTCAAAAACCGGTGTAAAAATTTTCTGGAGCTGCTAATGTCGATACTTGAAATATGCCCGTAGCCTCCCAGCATCCCATCCACAGTGGGGGGGACGTCCCTCCAATATTTTTCGGCCTTGGAATAGAATTCTAGCTCATCTTCCACCACGTCGCTGGCCATGGTTGTGGTTTTGGTTTTCCTCCAAAAAAGCCAGGCGGGTTTCTGCTGCTGGTTGAGTTTTCCCCTTTTTTAAAAAAGGGGAGGAAGAGAAGCAGGAGAAGAGGTTAAAAAAACAACAACAAAAACAGCCCAATTAATTCTAAAGTCGGGTAAAATGCAACTTCCTCCTGTTTTAGGTGCGAAACATTCCCTCCCCTAAAAAAACAAAACAAAACTCCAGCCACAGGATTCGCACCCATGTCCCAAGGTGTCGAGTTTGGGGGAGGTCACTCCGTCAACCAAATCTTTGTGATGGGTCATCAATCAGCAGAGCTGAGTTGGGGGGGGGCCCAGTCCCCATTTGGTTTTGGTTATAGGCCGAACCCTCTCATTCTTGCCAGCAGTTCCTATATATATCTCTGTCTTGCCAAGCAATTTAGCTGCGGTTTTCGGCCCCTGAAAAGCCAGGGTTCCCCTAATTTTATCCAACCTTGGTCCGAATCCAATGCTGCTCCCTTCCCCTTCTCCCCTCTACCTCCCCAACAGCTGATATTCAGTGATATCATTTGTCTGAAGTGGTGTAGGGTTTCCTGCCTAGGGGTTGGACTAGAAGACCTCAAAGGTCCCTTTCAGAGGTGCTATTCAGCAGGTTCTGACCGGTTCTGGTAGCAGAAATTTTCAATAGTTCGGAGAACCAGCCAATCCCACCTCTGACTGGCCCTGCCAACCCCTTCTATTCTCTGCCTCCCATTGAGTCCCAGCTGATTGGCTGGTCTTCTTTGGTTGCCCTGCACAGGAGAACGGAGCTGGAAAGCAGGTTAGTGGGGTGGGGAGGGAAGGGGGATTTTACAGTTTCTTTCCCTTACCACGCCTACCAAGTCACACCACGCCCACAGAACCGGTAGTAAAAAAAAAAATGAATCCCACCACTGGTCCCTTCCAACTCTCTTATTCTAAATTCTAAATATTAAAACAAAATGACAACGGTCTGCGGTTTTTCCTCTATCTGACTTTCTTTGAGTAACTTTCCAAGCTGGTTTTTTTTTTTAATGTTTTTAATTGATTAGCAAGCCCCTTAGGTAGGAATAGCCGAAATAAATCGTGCCCTTCTTCATAACCACCGGTTGATCTGTTCCCCAAGGAATTTAATTTGCTTTTTAAAACCATTAGGGCTGAATGCAATGGAACCAAAGCTGTCGAAATCACATTTCGTTTCTTCTGATCCAGATCTCTGCATAAGCTCTGTTCGGGGAATTTTGGGAGAGAAGGGGTGTGTGAAGGCTGGGGCTTATGGGCTGTGCACTGTGTACAAAACCAACAGGTGTAGAATGCAGGCTGTGTTTGTAACTGCCAAAATATGTGCGACCAAGACGGACGGGCCTTGGGGACTAAATATATACATTCCTTGGGAGAGATGCCATTCCACGCCCAATTATGGAAACAGGCTGAGGGCCACGCCAATGTCCTCCCCCTGTAAGCCCATACTGAATTAACAGCCCTGCAAAGCAAGCATTAACAAGCCAGGTTAGCAGCATTCACGCCAAACACTAAACCAGGGGTTTTCAACCAGGGTTTGCCAAGCAACCCAGTGTGTACCCCAAGCTAAGCCACGATGGTTGGGTGCATGTCTCCCATAGTGCCAGGTTTGTTAACTAAGTTTTATCTATCTGGGTTCTGAGCCACAATTACCCCGAGGGTGCAAATGGAGCCGGGTTTAATGCTCGTCAAGAGGTTCCTTTCTTCCGTAAATCTGTTTCTTGAGCAAGGCATGGTTGTGTAAATGAGCCCGAAGATGCACAAGGCTTGGCAGCTTCTCCCAGGGTGTGATTATTTAAAAGCCACCTTCACACAAAACTCTAAAGTAGGGTTGAGCCAGCACAACAGACGTGTTCACACAACGGGTAAATTCAAGTTAAAGAGATGTAATGCTTTTAACACCATGTATAAAACAGTCATTTGTTGCGGGGCAAGGAATTTGCACTAGGCCTGAACGCGGTTTAATATAACCCTGGTTTTAGTTCAAATCCTAGCCTACCCTGTACTCTTTTTCTCTCCAACAGAGCAAATGAAGGAGAATCAGAATAGAGCTGAGAGGGATCTTGGAGGTCATCTAGCCCACCACCCTGCTCAAGCAGGAGATCCTATACTATTTCAGACCAAATTCAAATAGTCTCCTGTAACCCATTGCCATGTTTGAGATTTAACTGTTTCTTAGTACTAGACTTATCCTTTATTCAAAACAAACCCTGGTTAAAGATCCTGGCCTAGTATCGTACTAACAAAAATAACCGCCTTAACAAGGACCAGGGGGAAATGGGGCTGGGGTAGCCAGTGGGTCAGCCCCAAGACGGAGAAGGGGCTGCATAAGCACTGCCTATCAAACCATACCAACCCAAGGATGGAGCGCAACGCGGTATCTGAGGTTGTGCCAGGCTTCCGCGTGAAGACATAACGTGTGAACTCGGTCCAGCTGCTCTGTCCCCGTGTTGGGGAGCGGGTCGACGCGACCGGGGGGGGGAGGGCGAGGGTGCCTGGCAAGGCAAAACGGGTAGCGACCGCCCCCCGGCCGCCCTTTAAACCCAGGCATAGCAAAAACCAGACAACTACCAGCAGCGTGGATTTGCCAAACTGGGGCGCATGGATTAAGTCCGACCCCAATTTAGAAGCGCAAAGGGGGAGGGGAGAAGAGAAGGGGGGATGCCAAGCTGCGGAGAAGGGGGGGGTCTTTCCTCCCCCTGCAGGACAACGGAGGAGACACCCCACCCGCGCGCCCCTCCCAGCGCCGGCCACGTGGAGAGGCAAGCAAAGCCGCCTCGGAGCTCCCGGTTCCTCTCCTCCTGCTCCGGAGTCGCTCCGCTTCCTAAGCGCCCCTTTCCCGTGGGAACTCACCGCCCGGAGAGCGGCCGGGGCAGCTGCGGGAAGCAGGTCCGCTCCTCCGCGCTGCCCTGGCCGCTTGGCACGGCGCCTCCACCGGCCGACGCTCCGCCCGCGGGGACCTCTCCTCTCCGGCGCGCTCCGGCACTGCGCATTGGACCGGCCAGTCTCCTCCTCCGCGGCACGCAATTTCCTTCGTTGCCCGGGAGGAGGAGGAGGAGAGGAGGAGGAAGGGAGCCACCGAGCGCAAGGATCGCGCGGCTGGCCGTGCGTAACAGCCCTGGCATCACAAAGGACTGCGCCACCGGGGTCCGGGCAGCGCAGAGCGCGCCGAGGCGCTCCGGGAAGCGCATCCTTTGCCCGGGTGCCCGAGGGCGCTCGGTTGGGCAAAAGAAAGAAGGCTGGGATCGCCTTCTTCCAAGCGCGGGATGCCAAGAAGGTCAGCCCTGGTTTGGGCATCGGGAACCCGGGTTTAGCGCAAGCCGGAGGGGATGAACTTCTAGCAAATCGGGATGGTTATAGGTCTCCTCATTGAGCAGGGGGTTGGGCTAGCTGACCTCCAAGGTCCCTTCCCACCCTGTTACTCTGCCATTCTGAAGCAGGATGGTGAGAGGGCCTTTTGAGGTGGTTCTTCGTTTAGCTAACTTCGGCCTGGCAAATAAAAAAAGGTTTTGTATGTGTGTGTGTGTGTCTGTGTGTTTGTGTGTTAAAAAAAAGTGGAACGTTTTTCATAACTGAATGATATTTTTAAAAATGCTACAGGTGTTTATCAAACAAAAACAGGTCGGGTGTTTATCAAACAAAAATTGTTGCAAGTGAGTCAAGCAAATATTGATGAAAATAAAAGTTGTTGCAAATGAATTAGGCAAACCAGCAAAACCGCACCTGTGTGGTGCAACATCTGGATCCAGGTGGGTGTTTTGGGGAGGTGGGTTTGCCCCGTGCAGCCAACTAAAACCAAGCCGGGAATAATAGGTTAGCTGAGTTTAATATTATTGGATTGAACAGAGAAAATTGTTCAAACACAGGCACTGGGTTTTGTTAACAGGGCTTTAGACACATCAACAACAGTAATAGGACTTGAAGGGGTCCAATAATTAGAAGGTAGATAAAGTACAACTTCAAATATCCCAGTGATAATAAAATCAGGGGGAAAAATAGATTAATAAGTGCCGTTTACAGAAACGATATTAATTAAAAGTTAACATTTAGATTCAGTGTTTCTCAAACTTTGCCTCTTTAAGATTTGTGGACTTCAACTCCCAGAATTCCTCATTCTGCTCATTTCCCTCCTCTTTATAGAAGTCCACCCCATACTGGCTGGGGTATTCTGGGAGTTGAAGTCCACGTGTCTTTCAGAAATCAAGTTTGANATTCTGCTCATTTCCCTCCTCTTTATAGAAGTCCACCCCATACTGGCTGGGGTATTCTGGGAGTTGAAGTCCACGTGTCTTACAGAAATCAAGTTTGAGAAACACTGATCGAAATCTAGCTCAACTTTTAAATATTATTAAATCTGGATAAAGGAGGTGTGGGGGGGTGTATTAGCTGAGCACTTGCTACCAAACCAGCCCAGGACTGGTTCATGGTTTACAGTCATTTATTTGACAAATACAGAAATATAATTTTATGTCATTTTATTCTATTTTACCTATTTATGTGTTAAATTATTGTTTTTTATCCTATAACAATTGTATTTTACCTGATTCTTTATTTGAATTGTTTGTATGGGATTTTACTGGGAACAAAATAACGTGTTTGAACCTTGCATGTTGATATAGCCTACAGGCTAATCAATAAACAACAACAACAACAACAATAATAATAATACAAGATAATAATACAAGATAATTCAGAACCCAGGTTCTGGATGTTGCATGCAGGTAACTTTAGAAAAGGACTTCTTGATATGCCTGAACAGACTTAGGATTTAAACAGAATTGCAGAATAACAGTTGGAAGGGACCTTAGAGGGCTTCTAGCCCAACCCCTGCTCAAGCAGAAGACCCGATAACATGGTGATTTTGGGACAGTTCCTCTCTCTCCACCCAGTCTACTTTACAGGATGGTGGGATGGGAGAAATAGGAAGATGAAACACACCTGAGTTGTAAAAGGATGTGAATATATCAATTAAAAAAACAGTGTAAAACCATAGTTTCAGCTGTGTTGAGAAACTGTCTCTCGCAAGGAGGACCTGAAAGGTTTGCCGTATGTGGACCAAAGTGGTTGTCTGAACGCAGCCCTTCTGGGAACAGAACCTGTTTGCCTGGGGTCGAAATAATAGGAAGTAAAAACATGTTTACCTTCGTATGAAGGGGAGGTGAAGGTGTTGTTGCTGCATAAAAGGGAATCGGTTGGCAAAATACCGGTCATGGAACTCGCCCGTAAAGATGCGAGCCAATCAAAAGGAAGAGAGGTGGATGGCCGAGATGGAGGGCATTCTGGCTCTGTGGATTATGGGACTCTGGTGGGGAGGGATGGGTGGGGAAATAGGTTGTGTGAACCCAGCCAAGCTTGTTAAGTTTGGAGTACCCGCAGTACCCGTGGATCATGCAGTATCCGCCTTTGGCCACAAGGGGACAGTGTTGCAATGGTTTTGGCCAGGCTTGCTTTCAAATCTCAATTCCAAGACAAGGGAGCCAGCAAGGATGGAAGGAAGGAAGGAAACTCCAGTTGGTTTTTCCTTGATTTGAGTTGGCTTCACACGACGCCCAAACGCTGGGCTGGGTTGGGTCTCTGGCGTAAGCATGCAGTGGGCAAAGTTCTCCAACTTCAACTGATGAAAAGCTGATAACGATCCTTGTTTGTATGAACAGAGGCATCGAATCAAAATCACCTGAAGTATGACTACCGCCTTGGGAAGACCACGCCTGAAATACCGCATCCAGTTTTGGTCACCACAAATTATCAAAAAAAGAGATTGAGACTTTGGAAAAAGTGCAAAGAAGAGCAACTAGGATGATTAAAGACCTGGAGACTAAAACGGTTGGCAGGATTTGGGTTTGGCTAGTCTACAGAAAAGTAGGATGAGGGGTGACTACATGGTAGCAGTCTTCCAATATTTGAGGGGCTGCCACAAAGAAGAAGGGGTCACCTTATTTTTTAAAGCACCAGAAGGCAGGACAAGGAAAAAATGGATGGAAACTAATCAAGGAGAGATTAGTTGGAGATTAGAGATTTAGTTCAAGATGCCTTATTCAGTCCCAGACAAATGGACATCCAATATTTTCTTGAAAATCTACAGCGATGGAGCTCCAGGAGTTGTGAGTACAGGTAATCCTTGAATTACGATCACAATTGAGCTCCCCAAAAAATTTCTGTCGCTAAACAAGACAGTCGTTAAGTGAGTCTTGCCCTGTTTTACAAATGTTCTTGGCACAGTTGCTAAGAGAATCCCTGCAGTTGTCCCGGAGATTTTATTCCCCCCCCCAAAAGGCCACTGAACTTCATTTTTCCCTTGAAGGAGTTTCGCTTCTCATCCATGAAGCTTCTTCAGTTCTGGTGGAATGGTGGAAAGTGGAAGGACTTATATTCCTTGCAATCCTCTGGCCATTAATACTCTTTTTGTGAGTTGTTGAGGCCACTTGGAGGTTTATCTGTGCCCTCAGGGTCATCTGAATAGTGCAAATGGATGGTGAGCCTTCTTGGAACAGCTGGAAAGACTGTGTTATGGGCAGGAGATAGGTTGTGTTGTATCCCTGAGGCTAAACTCATTTTCACTAGGTGAAAGAGGAAGGAAAAAAAGAAAAGGAGTGGATTTGGGCAGCCACCCATCTCCCTTGCCTTTAGTCAACACCAGGAGTTTTCCTCACCCAGAGTGTGTGTGGGGGGGTATAGATGACCTTTGCCCTGCCTTCCTGTTCTCTGGCCACCTTCCCACCATATGCTTGACCCCTTCCTCAAATTCACTTCTCCTCCAGCTTGGCCTGAGCCCCCAAACCCTCCAGTCCCCCCGGGCCCCTTTTTCCTGTTCTCTTCTCCCCAGCCAAAACCAACAGGCTGGGCAAAACTTGAACACCAAATGTGACAATTGTAAAAATAATAACACTATAATCACACATACACGCACACACACACACATCGCCCTTTCCTCCCATCTTCTGTTGTTTCACAGGGTCTTTTGATGGGGGAATGCACACCCTGCTCCGCTTCCTCTCCAAGAGACCCATCGGCCATCCCCAGTCTCAGCCATCCGTGCCAGGTTGTTATTTTTGGTCCTCGGCTTCCAATTCTCTTCTTTCCCACCCCTCCCTTCCTCACACTCCAAGGGCGAGCCGAAGAGCCAGCAAGACCGAATCCCTGTGCTGAAGCCTGTAGCATCGACCATTCTGATTTTCTGATTGAAAGGAAAAGAAGAAAAAAACAACAAAGTTTGTGTGTGTGTGTGTGTTTTGGGGGGGGGGGGGGACCCAGCNTTGGGGGGGGGGGGGAAGACCCAGCATCCAGCAAATGAAGGACTGTCCCCAAATTAAATCTGGGGTGGAGTGGGGCAACCTCCAATACTTCTTGGTAGATTTGCTTTGGGTTTTTTGGCACATGCTTTTCACACAAATCATCCAAACCTATCAGTCTGCAAACACATCCCATGTGAATTCCCAGCAACCAGATAAATACAAAACAGTTGTTGTGTTTCTCCAGCTAGAGGAAGATTAGGAGAACCACGAGGTGGACAAATTTTCTCTCTCTTCCCTGTCTTGTCCCTCCCCACCATGGGGCAGGCGCTGAGCAATTGATCTCGGAGGCTGGCTGGAGGAAACAGCTTCAATGATTATCTGGAACCTCTGCAGAGATTTGGGGTGGCCCAACAGATACTCCAGGTTCCCTTGTGGGATCTAAAAGGCTCTCAAATCACAGCTGTAAAATTACAGACAGCCGCTGGATGGCAGCCAAGAATTAGATTTTGGGTGCCTCTTTGCTGACCTCTGCTGGTTATTTTGAATTTTGCAATCGTAATGAAGTTGTACTCGGACTGAGCCACTCCAGAAATACAGAATACAGAATAACAAAAGTTGGAAGATCCTTCTGTTACTTCTTGCCTTCACTGTGACACCCCTCAAATAACAGATGATTGCTATCATGTCACTCCAGATCTTGATGGTGAAAAAATGATGGAAGGATTTTTTAAAAGCTCATCTTAATTCTTGTTCTTACTCCACTTTCTTTCTTTTTTTCTTTTGGCCCTGACCACTTTCTCTTGTCCAGGGATGGTTTGAATTTTCATTTCTATGGTAGCAGAGAGGAAAACCAGCCCTAATGACATTAGAGGAGTTTTATTCAAAGCTTTGTAAGGATGACCTTGTGGATAATGGTAATAATGATAAAATGATAATAAAGTAAAATCTTTTGAGATATTGGGAAGCAAATTCTTTTAAAGAGTTCAGTCTCAATAACAGAATAACAGAGTTGGAAGGGACCGTAGAGATCTTCTGGTCTAACCCTCTGCTTGAGCAGGAGAGACCCTATAACATTTCAGACAAATGGATATCCAGGCTCTTCTTAAAACCTCCAGTAATGCAGCCCCACAACTTCATTCCAGAATAATTGTTCTCACTGTCAGGAAATTTCTCTCTAGATTGTTTCTCTGCTTGATTTGTTTCCATCTGTTGCTTCTTGTCCTGCCTTCAGGTGCTTTGGAGAATATTTGGGGCAGCCCCTAAAATATTGGAAGAGCACCATCATGTCACCCATAGTCCTTCTTTTCACTAGACTAGATTATAATCGCTGAGAAACTGGATACGTGTTGAGGAAGAAGATTAGATAGATAGATGGAGGAATAGATAGATAGGTAGATAGGCAGATAGATGTGACCATCAGACATGGATGGATGACCACTGATACATAAAGTAAACTCATTACTATTGTTTCTTTTCTGTAGGCTTATTTACAAAATCAACTAGAAGAACTGTAAGCATCTTCTGCTGGCAATGAGCTGATTAAAACCCTTGAACCCTTGGTTGATGGTGCCATCTTCTGTTTCCTTACCTCTCTTTCCCAAGCAGGTCTTTTCAATAGGTGAGAAGGAAGATTTGATTCCTTTTCTCTATCCCCCTTTACATAATTAAACATTCCCCCCACTCCCACCCAGTAAAGGACAAAAAAAACCCACTCCTACCGCCAGGCTCTGCATCACAATTGGGGACCTCCAGAATTAAGTAAAAGTATTTTTTTAAATGTCTTCTTTTAAAAAGGCTTGTTCTGGCCACTGGATCAACAGGGGAAGAAACCTCAATTAAACTAGGCTTGTTATTTTCACAGCCTGTCTCTCATGTCCCCATCTGCTGGCAAACAGAGAGGCAGAGGCAGAAAAAAGAGGAAAAAAAGAGGAAAACTCTGGCATTTTCCAAGCAAGGTTTTGAGGAGTAATATGTGGCTTGGGTAGGGGACACACAAACACACACACGGGGGGGGGGGGAGAGAGTGGCAGAAAGAAAGCGAAAGAAAAAGAGAAAAAACAGAGAGATAAAGAAAGAGACAGGCATATAGAAAGAAAGAGACAGAAAGTCAGAAAGAAACAGAAAGAAAAACTGACAGAGAAAGACAGAGGGAAAGAGAGAAAGGCAGAAAGAAAGAGAAAGAAATAGAAACAAAGAAAAAGAAAGTCAGAAAGAAAGAGAAAAAGACAAAAGCAGAGGGAAAAAGAACAAGAGAGAAAAACAAAGAGAAAGAAAGAGAGAGACAGGCATACAGAAAGAGAGAAATAAAGTCAGAAAGAAAGTCAGAAAGAAACAGATAGAAAGAGAAAGAGAAAAACAGAATGAGACGGAGGGAAAAAGAGAGAGAAAGAAAGAGAGCAAGAGAGAAAGTCTGGTGAAATCTGCCAACTAGGGTGGGAAAAGAAATTTCCATTGCTAATGGCTGGCTTATGGCCAATTTTCCTTTTTCGCTCCCTCGGAAAACCGGGAGCCTGCCTGGGCTGCGGGCCGACCGAAACGGAGGCCGCCGTGATCTGGAACACCGAGACAGATGCCTGTTTTTGTGTCCTAAGGCAGAGTTTTCTTCTCCCCCCTGATGGTGTGGGGAGGGAACAGGACTGGGACGACATAACCTTCTTTCCAGCACGTCCTCCATCCTGTCCAATCTGCCCTGCTCCCTTTTGATGTCCATCTGCTTCTCAGCAGCCCTGGGGGCCTTCCACCCACCCCTGTTGGGATGGTAGGGAGGGCCCTGGGCTTTCCAGGCGTGGACGTGGTCTGTCGTGGCCCCATTGAGTTGGATTCAAGACAACTTCTCCCTCTAGGGTACCTCTAAATATGGGTTTCTTCAACCTTGGGGTTGTTTTTTTTGTTTTGTTTTTTTTTAGGATGTGAGGACTTCAACTCCCAGAATTCCCCAGGCAGCATGATGGATGTGGAATGATGGGAGTTGAAGTCTGCACATCTTAAGGAGTGCGGGCTAGGGGATTCTGGGAGTTGAAGTCCAAGCATGGTGATGGCTGAGGAATTCTAGGAGTTGGAGTCCTCCTATCTTAAAAGTCAAGAAAGTTGAGAAGATTAACCAGGTAATGTTGGGATCCCATCCTTGTTAGGAAGCACTTGTGGTTAGGTTCTTAGACCTAGCCTGGTTTGATAATGGTCAGGCTGGTTTCCTACAACACACCCAACATAGGACTTTGTGTATCTCACAGGTGATGATGGCTTCAAGGGAATATGAAGGACAATGATCACCAGGAACACATCCAGAAAAGAAGAGAAGATCTAAAAACCATGACAACGTCAAGATGGGTGGGCTTCAACTTCCAGAATTCCCCAGCCAGGGATTCTGGGAGTTGAAGTCCACACATCCACACAATTACCATGGTATAGAATGAAATATGAGGAGGAATAGTTGAAAGGTAAGTAGCCTGGAGAAGGGAAGACTTCAGCATGCTGGCTGGGGGATTCTGGGAGTTGAAATCCACATATGTTGCAAATTACTCAGGTGAAACATATGGTTTGCAGGACATCTCCAACCCCAATCCTCTTCCTCTTCCTAGCTGCCATCCCTGTGCAACACTCTTGCTGGTCGGGTTCGCACAACCATTTTTCTCTTGTCGCTTTTCTTGTTAAAATCCCCATTTCCCCCTACCCCCCAAAAGCTCTTTTCGGTGCCTCTCTCCCAAGCAATGCAAGCCAGATGCACCATCCGTTCCCAGGGAGGGCAGAAACCCAACCGGTGAGTTCTCTGCCCTCTTCCCAGGTGAATTGGACTTGGCGGAAGGAGTCAGCCAGCGCATTGATGTCAGGTAGGTAAAAAGCTCCTTCAGCAATGTCAGGTTCTTAAAGGGGAAAAAAGCCACAAAGCCTGGACTGGACCAACCAGCTGGCTTGTTGGATGAGCCACCAGCTCTCAAGAAGCCAGGAAGCAGGCAGATGTTTGCAGGTATCCCTGGGACGTCCAGTAAAACGTCTTGTTATTAAAAAGAGGTGGGGGGGGGGAAATGCACCAGCAAAAACGGCCAAGGCAAGGACTGAAGACCCTGCCTGCAAAAAGGGAGGGAGGGAGGAACTCAGCCTTGGCACAAGCCAGGCCTGCTCCAAGTGCACTTCGGCGCCGTCCAGGCTTTGCATCAGACCTTGTGAAGTTGTGTTGCAGCCGAGATTAACGGCCATGAGCACAAACCAGCTTTTGTCCCCAGCTTATTCCTGCGGCTGTTCCAACCTGCTTTCTGCTCCCAGCTATAGAAACTGGAGAGCCAGAAGCGGCCCTGTTTTTGCAGCCTTTCCTGCCTTTAATCCCTTGCAGAAATGTCAGGCTGGGAGGGGGAGTTTTGGGGAAATATGTTGCCTAAAGTTTGGCAAGCAATTATATTTTAGGATAAAGTGTGTGGAGGCAGGCAGGCAGGCAGGCTGGGGGAGGGAGGGAGGGAGGAGAGAGACAGAGGGAGGAAAGGAAGGCAACATGGGAAAAGGAAGAGGGAAAGGAAGGAGAGGGAAGGACANAGGAAGGAAGGAAGGAAGGAAGGAAGGAAGGAAGGAAGGAAGGAAGGAAGGAAGGAAGGAAGGAAGGAAGGACAGAGACAGTGAGGAAGGAAGGAACGAAGGGAGCAAGGAAAAAGGAAGAAGGAAGGAAAGAAAGAAAAAGGAAAAAGAGGAAGGAAGGGAGGGAAGGAAGGAGGCAAAAGCAAGGAAGGAAAAGGAAGAGGGAGGGAGAGAGGAATGAAGGAAGGAAATACAACTTTGAATGACTTATCGGTCTAGCACACAGGTGCTTCTCAATCTTAACAACTTTGCGTTGTGTGCCCTTGAACTCCCAGAATTCCCTAGCCATCCTGCTGCATGCTGACCGCTGAATTCTGGGAGCTGAAGTCCACTTGTGCTCACTGGGGGATTCTGGGAGCTGCTGGGTTTTAGAATCCCCGGTCTTATTATCCCTCTGTCTCTCTGGGTCACGAACATCACGATCCAGATCTAGTCCGAAACAAATTTCTGGTGCATTTCAGCCATTTTGCTCCCTCCCACCCATGTTTGTGGACAGCGGAGCAGGAGTTTGGGAGGCAGGGGCAGATTTAGCTTTGGTTGTGCAAAACAAAAATTCTCTCTCTCTCTCTCTCCCCTCCCTCGCTCCCTCTCTCTCTTGCTTGCTCATTGGGTTGTTTGAAATTAAAACCATCACAATGCAGGCCACTCAAGTTTAAAAAATGCATGGTGTGTGTGTGCTTGAAATCTATTTTTATGCAGGAGCACCTCCTGTTTTCATGCAAACGAACGCCTGGTTGTTTTGGGCAGCCTGTGGGGACCATGGCCATCCAAATGTGCAAAGTGCAAAGGATTCGGATGAATGCACAGGTCCTCTCCGTGTAGGGAAGAGGGCAACAGCAGCAGCATCACCACACGACAAAGAAGCATTGACAAAACTTCCCGCTTGTTTCCAGTTCCATCTTTTACCTCTTCTCCAAATAAGGGAGGGGGAAAAAAATGCAATTTTAAGTTTTAACCCTAGAGGTAGGAACAAAACATTGCTTATTCAGAGCTTAGGGAAATGTTTCTCCACATTTGTTCACTTTTTCTCTTCCTATCTTCCTTCCTTCCTTCCTTCCTCCCTCTCTCCCTTCCTCATCTTTTCTTCCTTTCCAATCATCCATCCTTCCTTCCTTCCCTCTTTTTTCCTTTTCCCTCCTTCCTTTCCTCTTCCTCTTCCTTTTTCCTTGTTCCCTTCCTTCCTTCCTTCCTCTCTCCCTTCCTTCCTCTTGCACCCGGCTCTTCCTCCAACCTTCTGGAGCTCTTAGAGAGAGAGAGAGAGAGAGAGAGAGAAAGAGAGAGAAACCACATGGAAAAAGGGTTAATCCAGCTTGTCTTGTTTACAGCACTGGCCTTGTCATGTGATGCCCGTCTGCTTCCTGCACACAATCCAGTCCCCAACAAATAAAGCCATTTCCAAACCGCGCGCCCGCACACACACACACACACACAGAGGCACCTTGGCTGGCAGAGAGAGCCACAGGCAGTTTCCCAGCTGAGCCCTGGCCTCGCCTGCCTCCCCGCCGCTGGCCTGGAGCCCAGACAAATGGGTCAGCCTCCTCTATGCCTGCACCCCCCCCCTTGATGTGCACCCCCCCAGTCCCTTTTCTGCATGACAAGGCAAGGGAGCCCAGGGTTGGGGGGGGGGGCAATGCAAGTGGCAGCGTGCAGAAATATTGGAGGCACAAGAGAAGGCCGTGGCCTAACTGAAGCCTCCGGGCTGCAATAAATTGTGGAGCCTTAATTTCCCTGAAAAGGCCTGGTAGCTTGGATGAAGTCCTTCTGGCTGGGTCCAGTGGCCTCGTCCAGCCAGCTCCTTCTCCCCTCACTCTCCCCTCCTCCTCCTCCTCCTCCTCCTCCCTCTCCTCCTCTCCTCCTCCTCCTCCTCCTCCTCCTCCTCCTCCTCCTCCTCCTCTCCTCCTCACTCCTCACTCCTCTTCTTCTTCTTCTTCTTCTTCTTTCTTCTGGGTCTTATGCTTCTGTCGATCTATCAGTCTCTGAGCTTGGCGTCTTCTTGGTCTGTCTTCGCTTCTTTCTTTCTTCTTCTCTTCTTCTTCTTCTTCTTCTTCCTCCTCCTCCTCCTCCTCCTCCTTTAATTTAAATAAATCTGGAAGGGCCCCTGGAAATCAAATATTTCAGACAAGCAGCTGTCCAGTCTTTTCTTAAAAACCTCAAGTTATCATCTTCTTCCTCCTTCTCCTCCTCCTCCTCCTCCAAAGGAGGGTCCTTTGGAGATCTCCTAGGCCAACCGCCTGGTCAAACATTTCAGACAAGTTGGCTGTCCAGTTTTCTTTAAAAAAAACCCAGTTATCTTGCACAAATAATAAATTTCTGGAGCCAAGCCATCCTGCTGGTTAATTGTCCTCACTGTTCAGAAGTTTCTCCTTGATTCCAAGGTTCTTCTCTCTTTGATTGGTTTTCTATTCTCGCCCCTCAAATATTGGAATAATGCTATCATAGCTGTGGCTATATTTTTGCAGTGAAAAGAAAAAAATATTTTAGGTAGTGGGGTTTCCCGCTCTCCCCCCATGGGAAGGGATGCATTTCATTGAAGTTCAGTTTTTGCTACCAATTGTCTTTTCATGGTTCAGTTCACACCCAAGTTCCCAGATCTGTTCCTAGCAAGATTTGAGCTGGAATTATTTTACAATTTTAAGGAAGCCGAATACTTCGGGAATCTTTACTAGCGATGTTAAGTTCTGTGTAGTTTATGTTTTCAAAGGTAGTCCTCAACTTATACGCTCAAAATTTCTCTTGCTACATGACGGTGTTATTAAATGAGCCTTGCCCCATTTTAAAACCTTCCTTGTCGCAGCGGTTAAGCAGTCATAAGTTTGAAAAACAGTCATAAGTCAGTTTTTTCAGTGCCCGTGTAACTTTGAATGGCCACTGTTGTAAGTCGAGGACCAGCTGTAGAGAAAAAGAGCCCAGGCAAGTGAATTTTGGGGGATTCTTGAAATCATGAACACCTTTAAGCCAATTGTCTCCCCTGTGTGACGACAGGGCCTGACTACAAACCCCATCATGACCAGCCAGCAAGGAATTCTGAAATGCCTTGTCTCAACTCCTCTTCAAAACACCAATATTTTTTTAAATAAAAACCCTGCTCTAAAATAAGGCATTGTCACAAAAGGCAAAGTCTTAATTCTTTTTTTTTTCCTTGTCATATTTTAACACATCTATTAATTAACATGTCTGAACATAAGATAAGACTGCCACAAACTAAGAATTTAGATCCTTTTCCCCCCTCCTTGTTATTCATTAACACATGCTGAAATATGACAAAACAACTCAAATTTTGCACTTCACACTGGAAAAGATCAAATTTATTATTTCCATTCTCTTTCAACTTCACCAGGGACTGGAAACTTGAACCATTGTTGAAAGAAACTTCATGCCCTTCCCGAAAACTCACCCTGGTTTTTGTTTTTGTCTTAATTTCAGTTTTCATAACTTTTTAAAACTGGATTTAAAATGGAATGTAATTGTTCTGCCTTTACCCCACAAGAAAACTAACTGGCCTCTCTGATTGCTACAGGCAGTCCTTGACTTACAACATTTTCTCACCACAGTTAAGTGAATCCCTGCAGTTGGTTGGTTAGTCATGTGATTGTTAAACGTGAATCTGGCTTCTTTCAGATAACAGATAATCAGAGTTGGAAAGTACCTTGTGGGTCATCTCGTCCAACCCCCCACCCAAGCAGGAGACCCTACACCATTTCTGACAAATGGCAGTCCAGTCTCTTCTTGAAAGTCTCANTTTCCATCCATTATTCCTGGTCTGGCCTTTCGGTGGCCTATTGAAAATAGCTTGACCCCCATCCTCCTCTCTGGGGCAGCCCCTCAAATATTGGAAGATGCTCTCCTGTCTCCCCTGGTCCTTCTCTTCACTAGACTAGCCATGCCCAGTTCCTGTAACCATTCTTCATATGTTTTGGTCTCCAGTCCACTAATCATCCTGGTTGCTCTTCTCTGCACTTTTTCTAGAGCCTCAACGTGTTTTTTATAATGTGGTGACCAAAACTGGATGCAGGACTCTAGGTGTGGCCTTACTTAACCGTGAAAAACAGTTGTAAGTCACTTTCTTCAGAGCCGTTGTAACCTCAGGCACTAAAGAAAGGATTGTTAACTTGCCTCCAGAAGTTGTGGGAGAGGCTCCATCGCTGGCGGTTTTCAAGAAGAGATTGTCTGGCATGGATTTCGAACGGAGGGTTGGACTAGAAGATCTCTAGGGTTGCTTGATTCAAAGTCATGGTTGCTCTTGATTGCTTCACCTCACTTTGGCCAACCTCGTGGGGCTTCCCCCTTGCCGTTAGCTAGCCCAAAAACCCCTGGAGAAATTTTGCTCCTTAACTAAGATGCTCATTTGCTGGTTTGTCGATTAGCCTCATTTGATAGGGAAGGAATGGGGAGGGGTATGTGTGTGTTTTTTTGGGTGGGTGGGTGGGGAAGAAGCCTTTCTTTGAAGCCTCCCCATCTCTTGTGTTCCTCCTCCAAACGGCTTCTTTATTGCTGAAGGGAAGCAAAGGAATATGACTTTGCTTGGCTGACCCAATAAAATTTGTGCTGAGGCTGCAGTCTTTGGCTTTGCTGACAGTCTCAGTTCCTTATTATGGTGGGTTTCGAGGCGGGGTGGGGAGGGGAGGGGAGAGGAGGGGAGAAATGGTTGTCTTGCCTTCCTTAATTCCCCACCTTCTCCTCTCCAATGTCTCCTACTCTGCTCTCCATAATTGGGATGCCCGGATGGTCCCTCTTTTACATCATACTGGGAACCCATTTGCAAAAAAAGAGAGAGAGAGAGACAGAGAAAGGATGGGAAGGTGTTGGCACTCCAGGGAGACTCTGGCTGGGCTCTTGTGGACCGGTGGCAGAGATATACAACCTATTGACAGGTGGGGGGGTCGAGCCAAGGAAGGAGCAGGGAGATTTATGGCAGCCCCCACTCTCAATTTGTTCTCCACCACAGAGCCAGGTTGCAAGGCTCTTTTAACCAAAATGGATTAGGAATCGGTGTTCAAATAATGCATACAGATGTGGCTTGGTTCTCTTTGTCAAGGATGACCTCCATCTGAACCCCGTTTTTCTTTTTTTTAAAAAAAAAATCATCATCATCATTTAAAAAATAAAATAAAATTCTTGCCTTGGCCACCAGAGGTATGGACTCAAGATCACGGGAAGTGTTAAGACCGCTTTAGCCACTCTTGGTAAGGAAGAATTTTGCATCCAGTTTTGGTCGCTACGATATCAAAAAGATGCTGAGACTCTGGAAAGAGTGCAGAGAAGAGCACAAAGATGATTAGGGGACTGGAGGATAAAAGATATGAAGAACTGCTGCAGGAATTGGGTTTGGTCAGTCTAGAGAAAAGAAGGACTAGAGGAGACATGATAGCATCTTCTAATATTTGAGGGGCTGCCCCCAAAGAAGAGGGAGTCAAGATATACTCCAAAGCACCAGAAGGCAGGAGAAGAAGCAAGAGATGGAAACTGATGAAGGAGAGAAACAGAATTAAGGAGAAATTTCCTGATAGTGAGAACAATTAATCAGTGGAACAACTTGCCACCAGAAGTTGTAAATGCTCCAACGCTGGAGGTTTTATAAGAATAAAGTGGACAATCTTTTGTCTGAAAAGATATAGATTCTCCTGCAGGGGGCTGGGCTAGAAGACCTCCGAGGTTCCTTCCGTTATTCTGTTAACGCTATTCGTTTTCTGACATGACAGCAGTCTTCCAATATTTGAGAGGTTGTCACAGAGAAGAAGGGATCAGCCTCTTCTCCAAAACACCCGAGGGGCAGGAGAAGGAGCAAGAGATGGAAACTTAACAACGAGTTGATCCAACCTAGAACTAAGGAGAAGTTTTTTGACGGTGAGAAAAATGAATCAGAGTGACTGCCTTGCCTGCAGAAGTTGTGGGTGCTCCATTCCTGGAGGCTTTCAAAGAGACATGTTCAGAAGGATATAGCATCTCCTACCCAAGCAGGGAGCTGGACTAGAGGACCTCCAAGGTCCCTCCCAACTCTGTTATTCTGAATTCCATCTGCCTGGTCTGTTTTCTGAAGGCAGAGGAGAGAATGCTTGTGCATTGTGCATTATAGTAGAAGTCTTTTCCCGGTAATTGTTTGATCAGAAATATTGGAGCAGGTGGCAGTTTGGGGACAAAACAGAGGTCACTGCTTTATTCCACCAGACGGTGTTCAAGGGCTTGTCAACAGGAAGAACTATGGCTTACTCCAAGCTAAGATATTAGTTGCTCGAGATTATATTGATTAGGCCTCGTTTTGGTCCCAGGATTGAGCTTGAAGGCTATTTTTCATCCAAGGAGCCCTAGAAGGGAGATACTTTGTCTTGGTTCGGTATCTGAGTTGAACTTTTGAACTGCAGGTGAAGCGATTCATCTCCGAGGACCGCTCAGCTCTGTCTGCGGGTGCAGGACCTGGTCACATCCCAAAGCGTCGAAGTTAAAGGTGCCAATACGGAGGGGAGAAGCGATTAGTCATTGCATTGGATTGAATTTTATTTTTCTTGATATGCATGCCAGCAAGGACCACTCCCCAAATATATATATATATATCACTCCCCAAATAAATAAATAATATATATGTATATGTATATATAAATTGTATATATTTGTTTGTATGTATTCATATATTTTATATATTTGTACATAATTGTATATGTGTGTGTGTGTGTATGTATATGTATATGGTATTCAGCTTTGTTCGGGTATTTTCCCACGTCATTAGCAACGGTTTTTGCTACTTTAAACAGCACAACTATAATGACGTGGAAAAATACCCGAAAAAGCGGAAATCCAACATGTAAGTAACCGCGAAACTAAAGAAAGAAGATATATGTATATCATATACACTACACACCATCAACAAAACCCAAAATGTCTATAGACCTAGATCTGGAGAATAGAACAGAAGTAAGAGGGAGATAGAGAATAGAAATAGGAATAGATAGGATAGCGATAAGGATAGGATAGGGATAGGATAGGAAATTAGGAAAGAGAAAATCAAAAACATAGAGGTTGGGAAGAGGGAATCTTGGAGGTTTCTGTCCAACCCCTGCACGCAGGAAACCTTACACACAAATGGTTGGTTCAACACTATTTTTAAAAAACTTCCCACTGTTGGAGCATTCACATTCGGAGGCAGTTGTTCCACTGATCTAATTGTTCTAGACTGTCAGTCGAAATTTTCCCTTATCTAAGTTTTTTCGTACTCCTTGATGAGTTCATCATCCGTTACTTCTTGTCCTGCCTATCAGGGGTCTGGAGAAAAGCTTTGACTCCTTCTTCTTTGGGCAAGCCCCTCGAACATATTGGAAGACTGCCATCTATTGTCACCTAATCATGTCTTTTCAATCAGACAGACATCCCAGTTCCTGCAATGTTCTTCATATGTTTCAGCCTCACAAATCCCTAATGGCTCTTCTCTGCACTCTTTCTAGAGTCTCAACATCTTTTTTACATTGTGGTGACCAGAACTGGATCCAGTATTCCAAGTGTGGCCTACCATGGCATTATAAAGTACGATTAAGACTTCACATGATCTTGATTCTATCTGTTTATGCAGCCTAGAACTGTGTTGAAAGAAAGATACATGGGCAGGGGGTTGGGCTAGAAGACCTCCAAGGTCCCTTCCAACCCTAAGATTCTATGTAATATGACAAGAAAATCTGAAAGAACATTTCTCCCCCTTTTCTGATACAATGATATAGTAGAGTGGTTGAGAGGGGTGCCTTGACACTGAGTTGTATCCCTAGAGAGGTTTGTCCATTTAGCTGCTCTTTCTCAGCCTCTATTTTTCTTGGAGGACTAGGTAGGGGAATAGGGGAGGGAAGGATCAACCCATCCAAATGTTTCAAAACTAGAGCAAAAGGGGAGATCTATTGACCCACTGAAGAGGTCACCCTGGGCCAAGACTCAGTGGAATGAAATCCACCTTTTAATCTAATCAATTTACCTCTCAGGGCCCAAACGTGATATGGTCTTATATAAAATATCCCCTCATCTTTGTAAGAGCCGTTGGGGTTAATCGGTGTCAATTCCAGAGGTCTAGTCAATTGCATCTTTTGAAAGAGAAAGGATGCCTTTCTTTAGAACATAAACCACCTCTTTCTCAGCCAGGTAAGAGGTACGGACTTCAATTCCCAGAATTCCCACCCACCCTCCTTTGACTTATTGGAAGCTGGCTGGGAAGGTTGCAAATAGTGAATGTGTGACACACACACACACACACCAGGGATGCTGCAACCATCATAAATGCATGCCAGTTGCCAATTTTGAACACGTGGCCGTGGGGATGCCACGATGGAACTGTCATAAGTCACTTTTTTCTTCTGTGCTCTTGTAACTTTGAACGGTGTCTAAATGAATAGTTAGCAAGTCCTGGATTACCTGTATTAGATGCATGCGAGTGGAGGGTCAGAAAGAGTCAAAATGCCCATAAAGAGTTCCTATTCACTCCTAAACTGGAGCCTGGAATGGCTTACCTCCAGAAATTATGGGTGCTCCAACAAGGGAGGTTTTGTCTGGAATGATATAGGGCAGTGGTCACCACTGGTGATCCATGAGAAAATTTTGGTGGTCCGCAGAGAAATGTCACCCTCAAAGCAATTAATCCAGGCTGTGTGGGAACACAAGGCAGCGCCGCCCACATGGCCTGCGGGAACACAAGGCTTGTGGCACTTGCACTGAGAACAACACGGGGTAGTGAAGGGAGGGGGGAAAGGGCGGGGAGGGAACTTGCCCCACTTGCCCCATGTGCCTGGCCTGGCCACCGGGCTGCTTCTTTCTACCTTTTTCTTCTTCTACATTTGGCTGCATGCAAGGAAAGCAGCAAAAGTCTTTCTTTCCCTCCCACAAACTCTGCCAGAAATGAGTCTTTGGGGCCCTGCAAAGCCTCCTGCTCCAAGAGGCTGCGCCGGCAAAGACTCATTTCTGGTGGAATTTGGGGGAGAGAAAGAAAGACTTTGGCTGCTTCTGCTGTTTTCCTTTCATGAAGCCAAAAGTCTCTCTCTTTCGCCCTGAGAACGGAGCTGGAGACGGTATCCTGAGATCCCAAATAAAGGATCGATCGGTAGGAAAATGGGGTGGGGAATTTTCCTGCAGTCTTTTGGGGGGATTTTCTCAGGATCTCTGGTCCTTGGGATTTAAAATTATGAGTTTGGTGGTCCCTGAGGTCCAAAAGGTTGGCGACCCCTGATATAGGGTCTCTTGCTTGAGCAGGAGGGGTTGGGTTAGAAGACCTCCAGGGTCCCTTCCAATTCTATTATGCTGTGTTCTACTCTGGACAAGAAGTAAAGGGGGGGGGGAGAGATTATCAAAGAGAGACCCAACCTAGAATTGAGAAATAGCCATCAGTGGAAGGGCTTGGCTCCGGAAGTGGTCCTGTGCTCCATCATAGGAGAGTTTCAAGAAGAGAACTGGACAGCCATTTGACCAGGATAGCATAGGGTCTCCTGCTTGAGTATGGGGTTGGACTAGAAGACCTCCAAGGTCCCTCCAGGTCCTGTGTTCTGTAAACCCTCCACCCTGCTTGAGATGCAGACAGGCAGTCAGTAGATATCCGGAGAACCATTTGCTCTCTGTTCCTGGGACCAGTTGTGTGTTTGTGTGTATTTGCAGATGTTTTCCCAACACACACACACACACACACACACACACACACACACACACCCANCCCACACACACACACACACACACACACACACACACACACACACCCAAGCCAGGAGCCCTTTCTTCGTGTGCACCGGTTGTGGGAATATACTGGGGCCTCTGGTGTGCGTGCATGCATTCGTGTGTTTGTGTCTGCGAGTGTGCGTGGAAGAGAGGAAGCGAAAGGAGGAAAAATGAATTTTCTGGATGCCCCAGTGGTGGAGGGGATTGATCGGGTGCAGTTTAGCGAGCAGCCGGCTTCGTTCCCTACTCGCTGCCTTACAATTATCGGAAAAAAACCTGTTTGGCTGCTGTGCTGAAATTACTTATTGATCTTTTGTCTGGGTGACGAGGCGCCGCTGCCTCCCTGCTCTCCTGCCGGGCAGTCTCTGGGCTGCTCAGCCTCTTTCCAAAGAAAGCCCCTCCCCCAAACCCCTCAGGTGCCCACCTGCCTCCCTGGCTCACCTCCCTTTGTTGCAACAGGACGGGGTGGGTGGGGTGGGGATGAATCTTTGGGATTCAGAAGGAAGGCTACCCTCAGCTCTCCAAAAGGGCCTGGAATCAATCAATCAATCAATTGGTCTGTCTGTCTGTCTATCATCTATCTTATCTATCTATCTCTATCTACTATCTATCTATATTTCTATCTATTTATCTTTTATCTATCTCATCTATCATCTATTTAACTCTATCTTCTATATTTATATCTATCCTATCTATCATCTATTTATCTCTACTATCATCTATCTATCTATCTATCTATCTATCTATCTATCTATCTATCTATCTATCTATCTATCTATCATCTATTTATCTCTGTCTACTATCAACTTATATTTATATCTATGTCTATCTTCTCTATCATCGATTTATCTCTACCTACTATCAACTATATTTATGTCTATCTATCTACCATCTGTTTCTCTCTCTGTCACTCTCTCCATCCCTTACTTTTATTATTTTTATAAATAACCATAGAGAGCAACCATATCCAGTCCTCCTTTCTCCTCCTGTTTTCTCCACAACAACAACCCTGTGAAGCAGGTTGCATGGAGAGTGAGAGACTGGCCCTAGCCGGCTTTTCTGCCTAAGGTGGAACCAGAACTCACCTTCTGCTGGGCTCTAGCCTGGCGAACCAAACTGGCTCTTAATCCCAAATAGCAGATCAAAATCTCTGTCTTGTCTTGCACAAAACAAATATGGGTGGGATATTAGTTTGAGTTTCTTCCTCACACGTCCTTCAATCTTTGGACAATGTAATCTCTTCTGCAAGTCTTAACAGTCTCTCCCTCTCTCTCTCTCTCTCTCCCTTTCTTTTTTCTCCCTCTCCTCTTTCCTCCCTATCTGTCCCTTATCCTTCCTTCCTTCCTTCCTTCTCCCTCTTCTCTTTCCTCCCTCTCTCCCTCCCTCCCTGTCAGTCCCCCTTCCTTCCTTCCTTCCTTTTTTCTCCCTCTCCACTTTCCTTCCTCCCTCTCAGTTCCTTATCCTTCCTTCCTTCCTTCCTTTTTTTTCTCCCTCTCCTCTTTCCTCCCTCCCTTCCTCCCTCCCTCTCAGTCCCCTACCCTTCCTTCCTTCCTTTTCATTATCAATTACTTTTAGAAGACCAGAAGGGCCATATTGGAGACAGATCGATAAAAAAATCTGGGTGGCTGAAAGAATCAACACCGACTGGACAGCATATAATCAAAGAGTTGATCAATCAATCAATCATGCCCCATTTAACAAGAAGAAATTATTAATTATTATCATTGTTCCGCTGATGAGTTATTTTATCCCAGTTATCCTTGTCTTTCATATTATCTTCCCAATTTTAGTTCAAAAGAACGTAAATGATAATAATAATTTAAAAAACCAGACCTGGTCATGTGATGGCTGGCATAACGACTGCATTGTTTAATGACCAAAATTTCAATCCCAATTGTGATCATAAGCCAAGGACCCCCTGCAAGATTTCCTCAAACTGAATCTATAGGACCGCCTGTGAATTTTTCTTGGCATAAATAGGCTTTCCATTCTGTCCTATTCTTTTATAACTTCTCCTTTGTGTCCATCCCGCTTTCTCCCTCCAACTATCAACCAGGTTTAGCTGAGTTATTTTTTAAGGAACATCCAAGCTTAGTTAGAAGCAGGCAGCAAATTAGGGCAGCCCAATGAAAGTCAGCAGGACTGAGCTTAAAATAAAATTACAGGTAGTCCACAACAAACAGCTAGAATGTTGAAAAAAGTGAATTATGGTAGTTTTTCCCACGGTCATGTGATCAAAGTTCAAAAGCTTGGCCACTGGCGTGTACTTATGACAGTTGCAGTGTCCCAAGGTCACATGATTCCCTTTGGCGACCATCGGACAAGCAAAGTCAACCGGGAAGCCAGATGCGCCGAACAACTCTGTTACCAACTGCAGGGGTTCACTTAACAACTGTGGCAAGGAAGGTCATAAATATGAGGCCAAGCTCATTTAATGACTGGCTCGCTTAGCGTATGGGAATGATGGGCTCAGTTGTGGCCATAAATTGAGGACAATTTGCAGCACCCCCTCTGGGAGGCACTCTTCCTCCCGTTTTCCTCCCCCCACCCACCCCTTCTGACAGTCCAGCAGATGGGATCTGTAGTCCTTTTCTTGGCAGAAGCCAAGCATCTCAATAGGGGATCTCAATTTGGGGCACAATTTGCAAGCCAAAGAGCCCGACTCTATTCAGCTGCAGCCTCTTTTCTCTTCCCAGACATCAACAAAAAAAGCCTTTGGGAAGACACGTGTGTGTGTGTGTGTGTGTGTGTGTGTGTGTGTGTGTGTGTGTGTGTGTCGTGTGGGCAATAGGTGGGGGAGAAGGCAGATGGGGGGAGAGGAGGGAGGCCGTCTGGTGCATGGGAAGAAGCTTTCAAATGAGGCTCACCCATGTTTAGACCCCAGTCCAGCCCTTCCCCATTGGAGGTCCCCCTTTGGAAGGCATTCAAAGAAGCTTGTGTTACTCACACACACACACACACACACACACACACACACACACGAAGCACAGCCCAAGGAGATGGGATCCTGGGATCTGCTCTATTTTTGGGGTCCTTTTCTCCTTAGATTTTGACTAGATTGTTCCCTCACCTGAGTCTTCGAACATAGAAGGGCTGGAGGGGACCTTGGAGGTCTTCTAGTCCAACCCCCTTCTCAAGGCAGGAGACTTTACAGTTTTGAAAACCTCCAGTGAGGGAGGGAGCGCCCACACCTTCTGAAAGCAAGCCATCCCACCCATTAACCACGAAACAGCTGCAGTGATTCCCTTAGCAACGGGAGCAAGAACGGTTGTAAAATGGGGCAGAACTCACTGAATACCTGTCTCGCTTAGGAAACAGAAATGTTGGGCTCAATTGTGATCACAAGTCAAAGACTTTTACCTGCAAAGAGGGTTGTGTATGTGGGTTTGTTTTTTTTTTAAATAAAGTTACTGCACTGGGGAAAACAAGAACCCTAATGCAAGTTACACATTTAAAAAATAGCTTTTTTGTGTGTGTGTGTGATGTGTTTCTGTGTGTTGTTGTTTCTTAAATAAAATCAATGCTCAAGAGATAAAATCAATGCTCAAGTCACCAAGCATCTTTCAAGATGCCGATGATGGATATATAAAGATTGTGTGTGTGTGTGTGTGTTGCTTTTTATTTTACTTTTTTTAATTAACTCTCCAGAGAGACGGTGGTTCTCCGGCAGCTGAAGATGCTGAAGAGACGAGGGGTGAACGGGAACAGCTTTCCCTGAAGGCCCTGGGTGCCCTCTGGACTATCTCTGCCCCACGTGAGGCTCACCGCTACCCCAAATAGACCTCCGCTGAACTGATTTCTGATGATTTAAGAAAAGGGGAGGCTGGCTTATATTTCGGCTTCCGAATTTTGAAAGGCTGTTTTTGGAAGTGCCAAAAGCCACGGGGTGGAGGGAGGCTTGGATAAAGCAGGGGGAAAAGGACCGGGTCTTATTCAGCCAGCTGTTTTGTCCAAAGAAACCTCTGGATTTTCACTCTGCCGTAGGGAGGCGGCCCAACCCTCCAAACTAACCTGGATTTCTCTGCAACCCGCGACGCGAGCCTTCGTTTCAGGGCCAGCTCTGATTCCCGGCTAATTTCGAACTCCAAGAGGGAGGGGGGGGGAAGAGAGGAGAGGAATAGAAAGGAGGAGGAGAGAAAGCAGAGAAGAGGAAGCACCACCACCACCCCAAATTCTTGACTGTTCTGCCTGGCTAGGGGTGCAGAAAGCTTAGGTAGGCAGTCCTTGAATTACGACCACCGTGGGGAGCAGAGTTGCCGTGGCAAAGCAAGGCGGGGGAGTCGCAGGTGTTGTGCCTGGTTTGATGCCTCTTTTGCCATGGTTATTCAGGGAATTGTGGTGGTTGTTAAGTGAATTGAGTGGCCGTTAAGCAAAACTAGCTTCCCCCCGTGGATTTTGCCATGCAACTGTTGTAAATAGGAGCTAGTTGCTAAGCGCAAGGACTGATCATAAGTCCTCCTCCTCCTACCAAATCCCTCTACCTCCTAGCACTGATGATACTACCTAGTTTGGTAATGAAATGTCTGCAAGAAAACAAACATGCTGAGAGAGCACCAGTCCTCCTCCTTCCCTCTCTCTTCGCCAACTCTGAGACTATTATAGAGTGTCATCTCTTCTTCCTTTCCTTCCTTCCGTCCTTCCTTCCTGTCCCCCTCCTTCCTTTCTTACATCTCACACAACACTCTCCTTCTTCCTTCCTCCTTCCTTCCTCTTCCTCCTCCTCTTTTTCTTCCCAACTTTTGAAGACACTTCTTCCTTCCTTCCTTCTTTCCTTCCTTTCTCCTTCCTCTTCCTTATCCTCCTTCTTCCCCAACTCTTGAGACTATTTGTTGTGTTCCTCCTTCCTGTCCTTCCTTCCTTCCTTCCTTCCTTCCTTCCTTCTACATCTTCACATATGCTACATTCTCCTTCCTTCTTCTTCCTCTTCCTCCTCTCTCCTCCTTCTTCCCCCAATCTTGAGACGATTGTTGTGTGTCTTCCTTCCTTCCTTCCTTTTCTTTCTCCTTCTCTCCTCTCTCCTCTTCTTTCCCAACTCTTGAAGACTATTGTTGAGTGTCCCTTTCCTTTCCTTTCCTTCCCTTCCCTTCCCTTCCCTTCCTCTCCTCAAATTCCTTTCCCCATCCTGATGTGGTGTTTCAGCAAATGTAAAAGCTATCCACTGGGCGTGATCCTGATGAAGCTATGCTTGAGTATCTGAATTCATCCCATCTTCCACCAGTCTCCTGGGGTTCCACTGGAAGGGAGGGAATTGGAGATACTCTAGTTTGAAGCGTGTTAACTTGCATTGCTGGGTTAAGGGAAGAATCCACCTTTTTTCCTCAGCTATTTTTGTTTAAAAAAACGTTGTTACAGAGCCAGAGTGAAATAACACCCTTTTATTCAACTGATGTTTTGCAGGGACTTAAAAAAAAATAAAATAAAAATTTTGAGTTAGAAAAGTGTTTTAACATTAATTAAAAGATCGATTAACACATGCATCTTTGCACAAACTCTTGCATGGATGATAAAATGACGCACACACATTTTGCTGGACCGTGGCTATGTCGGATTGCTTTTTTTGCCTTCATCCCCATAGCCTACATTTTTCTAGTTTTGCTACCGAGTGGTCCTCAACTTATAACTACAATCAAGCCCAAAATTTCTACTGCTAATCAAGACAGTTGTTAAGTGAATTTTGCCCCATTTTTACAACCTTTCTTGTCAGTTGTTAAGCAAATCATTGCAGTTGTTAAGTTTCTCATCTGTTCTGTTAAATTCTATTCCATTCCATTTCATTCACTCTTCATTCTATTCTATATTCTGTTCTATTTTGTCTTTATTCTATTCTATTCTATTCTATTCTATTCTATTCTATTCTATTCTATTCTATTCTATTCTAATGTCTTTTCATTATCTTCCCTTTTCAAGCAAATGTGACCTCTTTATTGCTGACTGCCTGGTAAACTCAGCTACAAGGAAAATGTGCTGCGTGGCTCTGTATTCCCCAAACAGGCTACTTCCTGCCCAACTGAGAGTTAAATTTTGAGGTTTTTTCCAAGAGAAAAAAGAAAAAAAACACCTTGAAATTGGCCCAAGAGGGAGCAGAGGAGAAAGAAAGGGGAGACAGGGGTGGGCCCTGCACAAACCCCCATCAATTCCCCAAGGAAAAATGTCAGGGAGAGACCAAGAAAGAAGCAGGAAACAGGGAAGATAAATGCAGGCAAAATCCATGAATGCACCAAAGGAGGAGGAGGAATTGACCATAGGACTATGCGTGGAATTCAGCTGCAGAAAGAGGAGACCGCGAAGATTTTTGTGTACCTCATTCCAGACACTGTCTAGACTCCAGTGATTATTGTCAGCAGCTCCAAACACCCAGGGCCTGCCTGCCATTTTGGCTGGGAAAGAAAGGAAAGAAAGAAAGAAAGAAAGAAAGAAAGAAAGAAAGAAAGAAAGAAAGAAAGAAAGAAAGAAAGAAAGAAAGAAAGAAAGAAAGAAAGAAAGAAAGAAAAAGAAAGAAAGAAAAGGAGGAAGGGCAGTTTCAGACAGCCATTTGACCAAGATAGTCTAGGACAGGGGTGTCAAACTTGCGTTGTCATGGTGATGTCACGTGATGTATTGGGACTCCCCCCCTTCAATAAACTGGGTGGGGGTGGGACCAGCACATGACACATCTGACCATGGGCTGTGAGTTTGACACCCCTGGTCCTGCTTGAGCAGAGGGTTGGGCTAGAAGACCTCCAAGATCCCATCCTATTATTCTATGTTCTAAAAATTTAAGACACGAGAGAGTCTGCCATATTCTCCGGTGACATCAAGCGCCAAAGAAATCAGGAGATCCAGGTAGTTCAAATGACTACAAAGATTTATTGCAAAGATTTATTCATCCTCTCTCAAGGAATCTCAACTACTAACGGGTGAAGCAAACTGGTGGTAAATAAGAGTCAGTGCAATTCAAAGTGCGTTGGGATTAGATCTCTTGTGGACACGAAGTACTCGAGACTCATAATGCATTTGATGCCTCCCTCGGTTTGAGCCTGGCTATCTCCTACATCCAATTTGAGGTGATCTTCTCAAACTTCAGCCTAACCACCTCAGCTAACCTTCATTCCTGTGATATTTGCGTCCCCTACCTTGTTGAATAAATAAATATCCTGATATCAAATTTACTGGAAACCAATATCATTCCATGGTCAGTCACTCCAACAATCCTCGCCAAATTAGCATTTAAGACTCATCAAGTGGTTTAAGAAGCCCAAGAAATTTCAAGATCAGCTTTTGATGGAGAAGCTTTGCGTTCACGCTCAGCCTAATCTACAGTCAAGGCACAAGAGGGATTTGATCTCAGAAAGCTTTGGATTTTTTATTTTTATTTTATTTTTTGCTAAGCTACTCATATTTTATGCACCACCTACTGGATTTTTCTTGTTTTGCATCCTGATGAAAAAAGAACAAAAATAATAGATCACAGAGAGTTGAACTTGGAGGGAAAAAAAAAACTGATTGAAAATTTAGGAGAACTTACAGGGGAAGGAGGAATTAAATGAAACATTTCCAATTATTAGGGTTGGGAATCTGAAGGACAATTTTAGATCTCTGAATATTCATCGAATATAATTGCTTGAAGGCTTTGATGTTGCTGTTAAAACAAGCTCTTTAAAGATGTTAAATGTAGAAGAGCTGAAGGGAGGAGGCATTAAGCACATCTTCAGCTTAGAATCGTTATGTTGCCACAAATGATCTAAGCCCAATCCCTTGTGAACTTGGTTGACCCTTATCTGGTGCCAGTGTAGAGCTAAAACACAGAATAATAGAGTTGGACTTTGGAGCCCCCCAAGAAGAAAATCATATACCATTCCGGACAAATGGCTGGCCAGTCTGTTTTTGGAAACCTCCAGTGATGAAGCACCCACAACTTCTGGAGGCAAGTTGTTCCACTGGTTAATTGTCCTCTCTGTTTGGAAGTTTCTCCTTAGTTCTAGGTTGGATCTCTCCTTGATTAGTTTCCATCCGTTGCTTCTTGTCCTGCCCTCAGGTGCTTTGGAGAATAGGCTCCTGTGATGACCTGGGGTGTGGCCCAAAGGCAACCCAGTCAAATAAGCAAGAAGAGTCCCTTTATTATCTCCAACTTTGCCCCCAATGTCCAGGTTACCTTTGGCTGGAGAAAAACTCTCCCAGGAACAGCCTTTAGGTGGAGGAAATTCAGTGCAAAACAAGGTGCAAAGAAACTGTAACTGAAAATCCAAACAATACAAGCTGCAGTCATCAGTTTGACAGGGCAGGAGAAGGAATTGCAGACTTGAAAGCATGGCAAAACTCACACAGTTGGGAAGATGCAAATTACATTCACTATTTGCTCCCAATAATTTTGCTGCACGCAGCTTCCCTTTTTAAATACTGTGTTCTCAGCTGCAGTTAATGAAGGGAATCAGGGCCCTTTCCTCCTTCGTAAGCCATGCAACTCACGTTGTTCCCTTCTCCGTTCCTCCCTGCATGCCCTAGGATGAAGAGGGGGTGGGCCTGGGTCTTCCTCTGAATTTCCTTTCCCTTACTCTACTTCTCCCCTGCTCTGCCTAGCTGGACTTTGCCCTTCCCCAGTTTCTTCCACAGCCAATGGAGCCACACTCCCACTCCCTGTCATCTGTTCGGCCTCCCCCTCCAAATCAGATTCTGACAGGGGCATGACAGCTCCCATCTCGTTCCCACAAGATGTCAAACTGAGTCAACGAGTGGATTAATGCATTGTGGGGAGACCAAAGGGGGCAAGTGGACCTCATCAGGTTTCCCTTAGGAGGTTAAGATTTAGCCCTGACCCAGACCCAGTCATGCTCAGGGATCTTTGCCCATCAGGTTTGGAATCCTCTAATTCCAATCAATGGCCCACCTAGTCCTCCAAGCAAAAGAGATAGAGAGACAGAACTTACCGCCTTGACTTGGCCAATGAGGGCATGCCTCCCAAGCACGGATTGGCTGCAGCCGCCATGCTAGGGCCATTCTCCACCCCCTTTGTGCAACTTCTGAAGCCTTTGAGGAATTAGCCATTGGGATTCTTGCTTGCTTTGAGTGCAAATAAATAAATGTCTCTTGTCTTCATTTCCTTTCTTGGAGAGAGGGAGAAAGCAAATTAACCCGATGCCCCCAACCACTTTCAGAGATAAACCAAAAAATATGGAGATTCACGCAGCCCCCTTTGATCATGCTGATGCTTCAGTACCCCTCTCATTTCGACTTGCATTGAATTCTATGGATTCTCTTTGGAACCCTGATAATTATAGATTTCGATGACCTTCCCTTCATAGACTCTCCCTTCCATCTCCTGGGAATTTCAGACCTTTTAAAAATATTGAGTAGGGGGATGGGGAGCCATGTGCTCCAAAGACCCTGGAGAATGTTGGCCAGGCTTGAAGCTTCTGTTGAGAGACTGGATAGTCATTTGTCTGGAATGGGATAAGCAGGGGGTTGGACTAGAAGACCTCCCAGGTCCCTTCTAACCTTGTTATTTTGTTAATATTGGTAATGCCTGAAGCCCCTAAGCCTCTGTTTCCCCCTCCCCAGCCTCTCCCTCTCTCCCCCTACCAGTGGATGCTTTTTCTCCATAACTGTACACCCTGTGCCAGCAACTTTCTTTCTCTTTCCAGCTTCCCACCCTCCCTCCCTCCTTTCCTTGGGTTAAAAATAAATGCGAGTTTCTGGGAAGCGGTTTCATCCCCCCCCCTCCCTTCAGAAGAGCCCCTGAGAATAAACTCTGCTGCCTTCAACCCCCAGCCCTTCCTCTGTCTCGACTCCCTCCCTCTCTCTCCCCCTCCCTCCCTCCCCCCTCCTCTTCCCTCCCTCCCAGCCAGCTCAGATGCTCAGCCCGTTCAACCGGGAAGGAATTTAACCCTTTCCCCGCCAGGCAGGATGGTTGGCTGGTCTGACGGCCCAAAACCGGACCTCTCTTAGAAATCTCACTCCTGCAGGCTGAGCGCTGCCTGCATTTCAACTGCCCTATTCCTCTGTCTTGTGGCTGAATTGCAGCCTGATGCTGAGCAAAACACTGATATTTGTGGAACAGCCTGGGTCTTCCATCCAATGCCACTTTCCTCCCTCCAAGAGCTCCAGCTTTTGCCTTTGACACTCTTGCCCAGAGCAGGGCAGGTTCGAAAGAGCTTTGGATGGGGAGTCATCTCCTCTGCCCCATGGCTGGGGAAGCCAGGCCATGCCCAGGGCACAGCTCAGCACTGCTAAGGATGAGGGAGAATTGATAGTATTCATCCAAGGCGATTCGAAACCAGTTCATTGGCGTGAACGCCTAACAGCCATTTGCTTAATTTCAACCATAGGTCCATGGCTTTCCACGGGGTGCAAGAACAATGGGGGTGGGGGGCGAGAAAGGTACCTGAAGGAATTAAATAGGGGAAGAAAGGGAAGCTCTTCCAAGAAGAAGGGCAGCTTCTGAGGTTCATAGCCACAAGCCTGCAAGGTTGGTCAGGCGGAGAGCTGGCTGAATGATGCCATGATCCGAATGGGGAAATAAGGCCATGGCCCTTTAAGAGCCCCCTCACCCATCCATGGGGGTGGAGCTAAGCCACCACGGGGCTTTTCCGCCAGTTGAGGGGGGAGGGGTTTCACTGGGCCGAGGGTCCTTGATGAGACAACAAGGCAAGGGAGCCCCATCTCTGGGCTGACGGAGCTCTCCAAGGTGCTGATTCAGGCGTCCTTTTGGTCAAGGGGCCAAGCTCTGGCTTTGTCCCCCTGGCTGGACTGTCGGGGTCAGTTGGAGCCCCCCTCTTGATTGGACCTTCTCCCCCTGAGCCTCCATTATGCATCACACAGCTAGTTCTCGACTTACGATGAGAACTGGGGTCAGAACTTCCTTTGCTAAGCAATAGCAATAGTACTTAGACTTGTATACCACTTTAAAGCCCTCTCTAAGCAGTTTACAATGTCACCCTCTTGCCCACAACAATCTGGCTCCTCCTTTTAACCACCTTGGAATTTCTGGAAGGCTGAGTCAGCCTTGAACCTGTGGGAATCGAACTGCTGGCTGCTGGCAGTCAGCAGAAGTAGCCTGCCAGGACTGCATTTGAACCACTGTGCCATCGTGGCTCGAAACAAGTGGGTTGTTCAGTGAGTCACACTGATTTTATGACTTCCTTTCTTTTTTGCCAGGATTGTTAAACAAATCCCTGCAAATGTAAATTGAATCATGCGGTCATTAAGCGAATTCGGCTTCTCCGTTGACTTTGGGAGCAGGCTGCGAAGATCGCACATGATGATCAGGTGACTCAGGGATACTGCAACTGTCATAAGTACATGCCAGTTGCCAAGTGCCCAAATTTGGTCATGTGACCATGGGGAGTGGGGTTCCAGCCTCAAAATGGCACCAAGCAAATCTTGGCAATAATATGATTATTATAACTTCCTCATTTCTTTCTTTCTTTCTTTCTTTCTTTCTTTCTTTCTTTCTTTCTTTCTTTCTTTTTCTTTCTTTCTTTCTTTCTTTCTTTCTTTCTTTCCTTCCTTCCTTCACAAGATAACTATGATCTTGGCATCTCCTTGTGGTCACCCAATCACATACTGACAAGGTTTAGCTTTCGAAGATCAGGTGGGGAAAGGAGTTGCAGAACAAGTCAGCTTTCATAATGCCTGGAAAAAACCGACATTCGTGGAAAAACATCTCAGCATCTCTTTAGACCTCCAACTGGATGGCTGGCGTTGGGCTAAACATCTGTCCTTAATTTTCAGCCGCTCCGATCGAAGCTGAAAAGTGAGACATCTGGAGCCTGCCACTCCAAGCCTCCCCCCTTCAATCCAGATTCAGTTTTTCAGTCTTAAATGTTGAATGACCTTCTTCTCGGTCCCACCATTCTCCAAGAGGCCCCACCACGGTGCTTCAGTGGTCTCAGAAGCGACTCATGAGCAAAGTTATAGGTGTCTACACCCTCCCTACCTCCTGTGTGTGAAACTGCACACAGCCCTGGTTTTTTTTCTTCCCCACTGTGTAGTTGGCACAGGTGTGTGCAAGAACCAGGAGGTCTTGCAAGCAGAGAGGCTGATGAGTCACCAAAAAGGGACCGAGGTTTCGTTTGGAAGGAGCAGCTCATGACGCACAGTGGGCTGGATAATCAAGCAAGTCAGGAGATGAAGAAATCTCCGAGTTCCTGCAATTGCTTTGTCTGTCAGCATATACTATGGATAGATATCCCTTGGGGGCTGCCTTGGATGGGGTTTGCCCCTCTCCTCCCCAGTTGGGATCCAAGGGGGAAGAGTTTCAGATCACTTTGTGTGTGGGAGAACAGGGAAGAGGTTATCCCCATATCCCGATTTGTAAGGAAAGGTCCAAGCTTTGATCCCAAATTCCTTAAACCATAATATTATTTCTTTACTTTTCATAACATGTCGCATGTATCAAGACACTGTAGTTTTTAAAACCAGGCTTAACGTTATACGTGAATTTGGTTCCTGTGGCTTGTTTGGAGAAGCATGGTTTAAAAACAATGTTGTCCGAGCCCAACTCTTGAGTTGACTTCTCTGCTTTCTAAAGGTCAGTTGGTTGGTTGATTAAATTTAAATTCTGCTTTTTTTTTTTTTCCTCCCTAAGAACTCCAGGGATGTTGGTTGCTGNTTTTTTTTCCTCCCTAAGAACTCCAGGGATGTTGGTTGCTGCGAATAAGCGAAAAGGAGAAAAAAAAAATTGGCTCAAAGTCATCTGAAGAACATTTGGGGCTGAAAAAAAACTTTGTTGGTTTTCTCCTCGGCAAAACACAAAAGCACTTGTGAAATTCTGCCTCCAAATTACAGGCGGAGAAATCGGAGAGAGAAGTTTTCTGCTTCTTCTTCTTTTTTTCCCCCAAACAGAAAGAGTCCTGTTAGCGGTAACCAAAACCCCATCAATTGAGAAGGTTTGAGAACATTTGAGGGGCTCCTACAAAGATAAGGTTCCCTTCCAACTCTGTTATTCTATGTTCTGAGACCCTACTGAAGGTTATGGTGCCATCCATCAGAAGGATAGAACAGAATTAACAACAGAATAACAGTTGAAAGGGAGCTTGGAGGTCTTCTAGTCCAGCTCCCTGCAGGAAACCCTACATCACTTCAGACAAATGGTTATCCAAACTCTTCTTAAATCCTCCAGTGTGGGTGCATTCACAACTTCTGGAGCAAGTTGTTCCACTGGTTATTTGTTCTCACTGTCAGGAAGTTTCTTCTTGCCCCAAACCAAGTGAGAACTTCAAGGAAAATAAGCTTCTGTTTTCTCCAACACTACAGATTTTAAGTTCCCAGCCTTTTCCAAATCACGAAGATAACATTTCCAAAGTTCAAGAGGACCAGAGGAGGCCTGAGTGATGCTGAACAAGAGGGGGTGGGATTTTTTTTCTCCACCATGGAGGCTTGTGGTGCAGAGCTTCAGATCTCAGAGACCGGTTTGGTTGTTTTTTTAAAAAAAGGATAAAACTGTCCCGCTTTCTGGAAAATAGGACTGTGAGGCTGAGACGTCATGAGAAGCTTGAGCAACAAACTAATTCTCTGGCAGGAAGTGAGTCACAGAAGTCCAGTGGGGGGGCGGGGGGAAGCAATCCTTTTGTTTGTTTCTTTCTTTTTTCCTTTCCTTTTCTTTCTTTCTTTCCTTCCTTCTTTCTTTCCATTCTTTCTTTCTTTCCTTCTTTCTTTCCTTTCCTTCCTTCTTTCTTTCTTTTTTCCTTTCTTTCCTCCTTTTCCTTTTCCCTTTCCTTTCCTTCCCTCCCTCCCTTCCTTCCTTTCTTCTTTCTTTCTTTTTCTTTCCTTCCTTCCTCCCTCCCTCCCTTCTTTCTTTCTTTTACATGACAGTTAGCTCACACTGCTTCGAGAGAGGAAAAGCTATCTTGTGCTCACCCCAGATAAAATCCACATCTTGCAATGAACATCAGAACGCTGGTTATGCAATTTAACGAGTACAGGTGGTCCTCATTTTACGACCACAGTTGGGAAACTGAATGTCCGTTGCTAAGCAAGGCAGTTATAGATCGTCCTCAACTTATAACAGTTTGTTTCGTGACCATTCAAAGTTATAGCCGCCCTGAAAAAAAAAGGGACTTACGATTGTTTCTCACTCTTACAAACATTGCAGCCTCCCCCATGGATGCATGATCAAAATTCAGACAACTGACTCATATTTATGATGGTCACAGTGGAGTCCTGGAGTCACTTTTGCCACCTTCTGATCAGCAAAATCAACGGGGGAAGCCAAATTCATTTCACAACCTGGTTGCTAACTTATCAACTGCAGTGGTTCACTTAACAACTGTGGCAAGAAAAGGTCGTAAAACGGTCTCAAAACTCACTTGGCAAAAGTTCTCGGTTAATAACAGAAATGTTGGGCTCAATTCTGGTCCTAAGTCGAAGACTACCTGTATAAAGTGAGTGGCACCTGACGTTATGATCTTTTTGGTTCAGATTGTTTGGGAAACCACTGCAGGTCATGTGGTCATTAAGTGAAACCAGCTTCCCTCATTGACTTGGCTTGTCGGAAGCCAGCTGGGAAAGTAGCAAATAGTGACCCCGGGAACCATCTTAAATACTCACAAGTTACTCACATTTTGATCACGTGACTGTGGGCATGCTTCAGAAGTCATAAGTGTAAGAACTGGTCCTAAGCCCCTTTTTTTTAAGGCTGTTGTAACTTTGAATGGTCATTAAATGAATAGTTAAGTCAAGCAGTGAGCTATATGAGGAAATATGATTAGGAACAGAAGTAAAGAAAGAAATTTGCCAGATGGTAGAATAAGTCATCTTTACTTTTTTAAGTATTGCTGAATGGAGGAATTATACTGTGTGGTGCTTGCCCTCCAGGTACATAACAGTAGAACGAATAGTAAATTCATTTTTCATGCCCCTATAACTAATCACACCATAGATATGGGATAGAAACAGAAATAAATATATGCCAACCAACATCTGGAAAATTAGGAGCATCTAAGACTGGTGCTTTTCAAACATAAAGATGGGTGGAGTTCAACTCCCAGAATTCCCCAGCCAGCCTGCATCGCTGGCACATTTTTTATGCCATCGGCAAGAAATAGAAATTATGACTAGCCGTGCCCCTATTTTCCTACATTCATACTAAAGATTATATTTGTCTAATAGTTCATGCTGCCATTTTGTGAGTGTGCACCACAACATGCTTCTCCCGAAAGGACTCAAAAGGTCAGACAAAGACTCCCAGCCATGGGTTGCAGGAATTGGGAATGTCTAGTCTGGTGAAGAGAAGGACCAAGGGTGACAAGATAACAGTCTTCCAATATTTGAGAGGATGCCCCAAAGAAGAGGGAGGGCAACCTGTTACCCAAAGCATCTGAAGACAAGACAAGAAGCAATGGATGGAAACCAGCCAAGGAGTGAAGCAACCTGGGACTAAGGAGAATTTTTCCGACAATTAATCAGTAGAACGGCTTCCCTCTAGAGGTTGTGGGGGCTCCATCAACGGAGGCTTTTAAGAAGAGATTGGACAGCCATTTGTTCAGGATGGTACGAGAACTCCTGTCTTGGGGAGGGGGTTGGACTAGAGAACCTCCGAGGTCCCTTCCAACGCTGTTATTCTGTGTCCCCTGGGTCTTCCCTAACCTCTAATTCATCCACCACTTACTGGGTTTTATGCAGTTGAGAGGCTGTCTTGTAAGGAACAGGGGGTGAAAGGGGGAAATATGTAGCTTGCAGCTCCAAAGATGTGAGGGGGGAGAAAAGAGCAAAAGAGACCTTCACCCCTTTGGAAGTAGAATGCTTCTTCTTCTTGGAGGAGGGAAAGGGAAAAAAGCGAGGAAAGGAAGGCAAAGGGGAAGCAGAAAAGAAGGAAGAGAAAATGGGGAGGAAGAGGGAAAGAGGGAGGAAAAAAGAGGAGGAGGAGTCAGAGAGGAAGGAAAATGGAAAGAGAGAAATGAAAGGAGGCTCCTAGGAAGAGAGAGAGAGAAGGAAAGGGAGGAGGGATGAGATGAAAGAGGAGGAGGAAGGGGAAAGGAAAAAGGAAGGGGAAGGGAGCAAATGGATAAAGAAGGGAAGGGAAGGGGAAAGGATGAAAGGATGGAGAAGGGAGAGGCAGAAGGAGAAAGAGGAGAAGGAGGGAGAAAACAGAAAGATGAAAGAGAATTAGGGGAAGAAGAAGAGGGTGGAGGGAGAGAGAAAGGGAATGGAGAGCAGAGGAAGAGAGAGAGAGAGAGAAAGGAGGACGAAGAAGAAGTGCCTGCCTGTCTCCCTGCCAGAGTCCTCTCCATTCCCAGCGCACCAAAGGCAGCGCCTGCATTTGTCTTGCTATGTCCCTGCATTTTAATTACCACCTTATTAATATTCATGAGGCTTGGCACTCAAGGGGGATTAGTCTGTCATTGCCACTCGCTCCCCTTCCACCCCAACCCTCCCCTCCCTCCTCCCTGTTTGCTCTGCTCCCTTTTTTCCCTTCCCAAACAGGCACTGCAGAGGCTGCTGATCGCGGGTGCGAATGCCAGTCCGGCTGCAAACGCCAGGCCGATGGAGTCCTTCCTCCGTGCCCACCTTCCTGGGCACGGATTTGCAAGCCGGAGCGGAACTGAACCTTCTAGCCTGAATTTTTCCTCTCCCCCTGTTCATCGGCTCCCTTCCTCAACCACAAGCAGGACCCAACCATCCTGGCTGGCGTTCAGACATTAAGCCTTCAACGGAGTCCAGGAAGGACCTAACATCCGCATTCACACATTACCCGGAGTGTAGTTACACAGAGTCCTTGACTTACGACCGCAACTGGGGACCAAAATTTCCATGGCTAAGCAAGGCAGTTGTTAAACGAGTGGACATCTGATGCTGGGACTTGCTTTGCCCACTGTGGCGAAGCAAATCATAGGTCATTAAGCAAACCCATTGACTTTGCTTGTGGTGGTGTGAAAAATGGTTATGTCTGTTTTTTCAGTGCCGGTCAGTAAATGAACTGTTGTAAGTCAAGGAGTCCCTGTATTTTTTTTCAACCTTCCTACTTGACTGCATTTTGTCCCTCTGTGCCTTCACAGCCCTGCTGGTTCAGCCCTCCACCACAGTCCCAATTTCTCATGTAGTCCCTAATTAATTGCCCACTCCAGTTCTAGCTAGAAAATGGCACAATTCCTCTGTGGAACAACAGAAAAGGGAAGAGATGGATACAGAATTTAGCCACGCAAGCTGGTATTTCTGAGCCCCAAACAGACTTCGTTGTGGCTAGATCCACATTCAGCCACAGGGCAGCTAATAATAGGGTGCATGACGGTCCTACAGAAAAGAAGGAATGGGGTGGAAATGTTGCCAGGCAGAAAAATTACCCTGCATTTCTTTCCTAGCAGCCATTTTTTTTAATGAAAGGGGTTTTGCATTCAACATTTATTTCCAAGCAGAAAAATATATTTTTGTGTGTTTGTGTGTGAAATTCACTGCATTGCCTTTCTCCAAAGTCTAGTCTTGGTTTCCTAATTTGAAATATTACCCACTGGTCCCTATTCTCTTATTTTCCCTTTCTCTTCTGCAAGGTGCCAGGCAAATTTATTTCCAATCTTCTCTTGAAATTTCTGACCGGCATTGGAGGTGGAAGAGAATTCATTATGACAAATTATATTTCCTGGAGATGGTGTCAGTGAGCACCTAAATAAATTTCCTTCAGGAGGATCTGTCCCCAGTCTGGTCCTGCCCCCCCCATCACTGCTACAACTGAGTTCATCTATCTTGCAGCTGATCATCCTCTTCTTCTCTTTCCTTCCACCTAAACATGGGCATATTTAGAAATTGTATGGTTTCCTCAGATAGAAATGGATGGATGGATGAATTGGGTAGGTGGGAATGGATGGATGGATGGATGAATAAATGGATGGATGGATTGGGTGGGAGAGTAGGTGGATGACTTAGGGTGGATGGATGGATGGACTGGGTAGGTGGGGGATGGATGGATGGATGGATTGGGGGGGAGAGTAGGTGGATGACTTAGGGAAATGGGTGAATTGATGGATGGATGGATGGATGGACTGGGTGGATTGATGGATATGTAGATGGGTGAGTCAGTAGGTGGGTAGATGGATGGATTGTATACCATGAAACTAGGGTCAACTCTGAATGACCACACCATTTTCTCCATTATGATCTGTCTCCAACCTGATCCTTCAGCTCTTCCAATAGTACCTTCATCATTGCTACAACAAAGTCCATCCATCTTGCTGCTGGTTGTCTTCTCTTTCTTCAACCTTTCTCGGTATCTCCTCCAGAGAGCTATGTAGGTCTTTGCACCATGTGCCTTTCAGTAGGATGATTTGAGCTGGTCATTTGTGCCTTGAGTGAGGACTCTGAACTGATTGGTTCTGATCCATTTCTTTTATTTCTCGGTGGTTCATGGGACCCCAAAGTTCAAAGGCTTCAATATGCTTCTCATCCTAGCTCTTCAAAAGTCCAACATTCATGTCCACAGACTGTCACACAGAAAGCCGCCGCTTGCAGAATTTTCTGATCTTTGTAGATGCAGATATATCCTGATGTGTAAACGTGCAATGCTCATTTTATTTTCTTCTGTTAATGTTTGTTTCACATTTATACCCACTAGAGTTGTTCAGTCTGGCAACCTTTTTGGTTATCACGTCCCTATCATAGTGCAAAGACACCCCACATCAATAAAAATCCTCCTTTGAAAGCAATTTCCAAAGCACACTTTACAAAAAGAAGGCACTGATTACATTTTCACTTTCTTCACTATTATATCAAGATCCTTTTTCTACTTAATTCACACTCTTTCCCGGTAGATGTGAAACTAAAATTGTTGATTCTGATACTCACAACTCTGGACATTCAAACCAGAGTTTAAATTGGCTGTTGTCATTTTACAGCCTTGAATAATTTGGTATAACCAGTAACATTAGTTTATTAATTTAGATAAAATTAGGTGTATTTATTAGAAATGTATAAAAATGCTAATCTTAATTTCTTCTCATTTTTACCTTTTGAGATTATATCAGAGTTTTTTTCCTTAGTTTTCCATGTCCATAAATCGACACATTTGACTGAAGTTTTTTTTAATGTTTGCTTTACAATTTATATTTTTGTCTTCATTTTTTCAAACATAAGAATACTGTTTTGGTTCCATAATTTGTTTGCTTATTAAATTTATATGCTGCCCATTTTGCAGTCAAATGTTTACCCAAAACAGAAAGTATTTTTCACTATTTTTAAGGATATAAACATTTTTAACTGAAATTGTGCTAATTATACAAAAATAATGCCAAACTAATTTGCAATATTTGTAAAAATCTGAATTTTTCAGGGAAAATTAATTTTGGTTCACATGTGGTTACAAGCATAAGAATTGAGGTCACTGCTGACCCTTTAGAATGTGCAAATCAACCAAGGTCCAGAAACTCAGTTTTGTTCGCTGTTAACAGGTTTTGACTTACAAAACACAAAAGAACAGGAAACTCTATACCGTTCCAGACAAATCGTTGGCCAATCTCTTTTTGAAAACCTCCAGTAACGGAGCACCCCACAATTTCTGGAGGCAAACTGTTCCACTAATTCATTGTGGAATTAATAGAATTCTTCTTAATTCTAGGTTGGATCGCCCATTGATTGATTACTCTCACTGTTAGGAAATTTCTCCTTAGTTCCAGATTGATTCTCCATCTGAGAAGCTTCCATCTATTGCTGCTTCTTCTACCCACAGATGCTTTGGATAAGTTAACCCCCTCTTCTAACTAACACTTCATGTGATCTTGATATTATCCCTCTGTTGATGCTGCCTAGGATTGGGTTGGCTTTTTTGGCAGCTGCATCTCAAAACCTTTGAAGTTAAGGACCTCAAATCATCCTGGTGGAACATCTGAGAGCTTCAGAGCCTTCAAGGTCCTTCTTTGGAGTTGCTAAGCGTTGGGTTTCTTCTCTCTTGTAGGGAGAGGCTGGTTCTTCAAAGCTTTCTACCTCCCCCATCCTCCCAGCTTCAAAGAGCTCTCCTCCGGCCAGCCAGAAGCGAAGGCTGGTCCTTCCACCACCATACCCCTAGTCTTCTCCCTCTGCCTGCTGCCAGCATCCAATGGTGCCCCATCGGCATGGCAACGCCACGTCATCGGCACCACATCGGCACCTGAATGCTGGTCTCTCGCTGTTCCACCGAGCCCCCTGGCATGAGTTTTGCAAAGAGGGATGGATGGAAAACAAAGCCGCTGGGCGGTGGGAAGCCACAGCACCAACTGCTAGGTGCTTTGGAGCCGAAGCGGCTTAGAATAGCCCCACATTGGGGCCTTCCCACGCTGTCCTAGAAGCTTCAATTCCGGGGCCTCAGAATTCCAGGTCGTGGGAGCTTTTGAATTACTTTGTTCTGCAGGAGAAGGGAAGGGCACCTGTCTCTCCTCCCCTGCTCCCCAAATTCGGTTTTGGGAAACATCTCCCCCATTTGCCTCTTTGCAGCTGCTCAGGGCTGCGATGGCGCCTTGAAATCTTTTCTTTGAGGTTCCTTCCTTGAAGGTGGCTCTTTGGTGTCGTTCCCTTGCCTCTGCCTTTGCGCAGTCTGAGCGTGATATGAGTCCCCCCAAGTCACCCATGCGCACAACTCATGACGGTAAGTTCTAGTCCCGTCTTAAGACATGGAAACTGGGCTGGGTGATTTTGGGCCAATCACCAGGAGACTGGTGAGTTCTACTCCCAACCTTAGGCATGAAAACTCCTGGATGACTTTTGGACCAGTCCTTGTCTCTCAGCCAAACCTGCCTCACAGAGTTGATATTGTGGGGAAAATAGAAGGAGTGTTTGTAAAAATAATAAAGGGAAATAAACCAAGAAAGAAAGAAAGCAGAATGTGGAAAGTTCATGGCTCTCCTTCCCCCCCCCTTTCCTCCACTCACCCTCCTCCCCATGCCAAGTCCCACCAAGGTGTTTCATAAGGAAGCCTCCCTGTGTTGTTCCACACACACACACACACACACAAACACACACACACACACACACACACACGTGTTCTAGCTAGATCTGTGCCACAAATGTTTGAATTAAGCCTTCCACCCCCAAGAGAGTTCCCGTCACCAAGCCACTGATTTTTGCTTCTTGGTGTAATTTTACTGGGATGGCATGCGTGTGCCTTGGATTGGGAAAAAAAAAACTTGGGGGAGAAAAAAGAAAGAAAGAAAATCGCAGCAGGAGCGGAGAGAGAGAACTTGCAAATCAGTCTAGAGGGTGGATGGAGAAAGAGATTGGAATATGAAAAGGGGAAGCTCTTTTTCTCTGGAGACAATACCGTCCTTTAAACGCCACATGCCCGGCCTGTAGGGAGCCATCTGGACATGTCAAAGTCAGCTCCACAAGGACAAGCCACGGGGTTCCACAACGGCACCAAAGGACATCCATCCGGCCTTGCATGGTAGTACATTTCAGGCTCTTCTCAACTTACAACCGTTCGTTTAGCGAGTGTTCGAAGTGACAATGGAACTGAGAAGAACGATGACCGGTCCTCATGTGTAGAATCGTTGTGGCATCCCCGTCATGGAGGGATCAAAGTTTGGGCATTTGGCAACCCGCATGTGTTTGCGATGGCTGTGGTTTCCCTGGGGTGTGTGTGATGCAATGGTCATTTATTAGCCAACTTCTAGCGAAGTCAATGGAGGAAGGAGGATTCTCTTAATGACTGTGCATCACTCACTTAATGACTGGTTCACTTAAAAGTCTGTAAACTTGACACGGCTCACTTAACAAACTGGGTTGCTTAGATTCTGCTCCCAGTTGTGGTCATAAGTCAAGGACTACTGATCTTCTCATGTCTCTCCCACTCTTCTTCTTCTGCCGTGTTGGGAGGAGATCCACCTTCCTGCTCATAGGGATCTTATTCATGGTTCCATCATGTCTCCTCTCTAGAAGGGCGACGGTTCTGCAGAGATGCTTCTCTAAGTAACAGGTAGATTCGAAGATCATGGAAGGGAGATCCAAACTTATAATTAAGGTTTTTTTTTTTTTTTTTGGCAGTAAGAACAATTATGGCTTGCCTCCAATGAGTAGTCCTTAATGGGTCTAAGTCTATATGGAGGGAAGTAAGCAGTGGGGTGCCACAAGATTCCGTCTTAGGCCCAGTACTCTTCAATATCTTCATTAACAACATAGATGAGGGAATAGAAGGGGAATTTTCCAAATTTGCAGGTGATACTAAGCTGGTAGGAATAGCTAACACCCAAGAAAATAGGCTCAAGATCCAGATGGATCTTGACAGACTAAACACTGGGCCGTATCTAATAAAATGAAATTCAATATAGAGAAAAGTAAAGTCCTACACTTAGGCAAGAAAAAACAAAAGTACACATATAGACTGGGTGAAACCAGGCTCAATAGCAGGAACTGGGAGAGGGATCTTGGGAGTCTGAGTGGACAACCAGCTAAATAGGAGCCAGCCGTGTGCAGCAGCAGCCAGAAAAGCTAATGCAATCCTAAATTATATTAACAGAGGGATACAATCGAGATCAAGGGAGGTACTAATACTACTCTATAAAGCCTTAGTAAGACCACACCAGGAGTACTGCATCCAGTTTTGGTCACATTATAAAAAAGATATTGAGACTCTAGAAAGAGTACAGAGAAGAGCAACCAGGATGATTAGGGGACTAGAGACTAAAACATATGAAGAACGGTTGCAGGAACTGGGCCTGGGAGGCAGGATATGCAGTCTTCCAATATTTGGGGGCTGCCACAGAGAGGAGGAGGGGGTCAAGCTATTTTCCAAAGGGATTGTAGGCCAGACAAGGAATAATGGATGGAAACTGAACAAGGAGAAAAGGAGAAACTTTCTGAAAGTGAGGACAATCCACCAATGGAAAAGCTTCTCCTCAGAAGTTGTGGGAGCACCATCACTTGAGACTTGCAGCAAGAGATTGGACTGTTATTTGTCAGAAATGGTGTAGGGTCTCCTGCTTGGGAGGGGGGGTTGGACTAGATGTCCTACAAGGTCCCTTCCAACGCTGATTATCTGTTATCTATTGTGGGTGTTCCATCTCTGGAGGCTTTCCAGAGGAGACTGGACAACTGGACAGCCATTGTTCTGACATGAACAAAGCCTTCTGCTTGAGCAGAGGTTGGACTAGATGACCTCCAAGGTCCCTTCCAACTCTATTATTCTATATGCTATGATCATCAGAATAGATTTGTTAGGCTAAACAGAGGAAGGATCAGGTTTTGCTGGCAATGCCACGCAGACAACTTGAAAGGTCCACCAATCTTTGGGTTATGGACAAGTTGTGGGGATTCAGAACGTAAAGTTGTGCTCCTGTCCAACTGATGAAGCACGAGACAGAATGCCAGGTCTTCGTCCAAGTGTTTTTGGACTGAGGAAGACGAAGGTTGAAAAGGAGGCGAAGGAGAAGAGAGTCTGAACCACGAAAACTTGGGACCGCTGTGCAGCCTTGAAGCTGAACCAAAAGGCTGTTGTCTTTGCTACAACCAGAAAGACGGGCTCCTTCAAATCAGGAGATCGGGTTAGAGACGGGGAAGAAGAGGGGGAGGAGGAGGATGGAGGGGGAGCAAAGAAGAGGAGGAGGAGGAGGAGGAGGAGAAAAAAACGGCAAGGGGAAAAAAATAAAGAATCAAAGCGAGGCGGAGAGAACGGGCGGCGAGCGAAGGAACCGCCTGCGCAGCTCGGCGCATCCTCCCCGGATGGGTTTTTCTGAACGGCTGCCAAGTATTTCAAGCCGGATCTTTGCGAGCCTTGAACCTCTGGCTTTCTGTGCGTGCCTGCCTTTAAACTCACCCCCCCTTTCCTCCCCCTTCCCCCCTCCCCAGCCTCTGGTGTGCGCTTTCTTGCTTGCTGCAAGAAAAAAATCCGCACTACCAGCTGCTTCTCTCGCCCGGACTCCTTCCCGCCGCGCTCCCTCCTCCTCCTCCTCCTCCTCCTCCTTTTCTATAACTCAAAGCTTGTCAGCCCAGTTCCAGACTCCTGGCGCCAACCTCCTCTCCGGGAAGGGAAAAAAAGGGGAGGGGAGCGGGGGAGCTGGGACGCAGGGCGAGGCGGAGAGCGAACGCGCCTAAGAGAGAGCGAGAGCATGCCAAAAAAAATAAATAATGCGTGCAAAAGGGGGTAGGGTGGAGGGAGAGGAGCAGAGAGAGAGAGAAGAGAGAAGCGAGGCAACCAGGAGAAAATCACGAAGCAAGGCTGAGGAGGTGGGACAGGGGGGAGAGCAGGGGAGAGACGAGGCGGAGGAAGCCAAACGGTGGAGAAGAGAGTAGCGGAGAGGAGGCGCCCTGCAAAAAAGCATTGTATTTTTTTTTATAGGTAGACTAAAGGAGACGAACGAGAGAGGAGAGGTGGCTGACGCAAGCGGTAGGGGGGAAGCGCAGGAAGACAGCTAAAGCACACAGAGAAGCAGCTAGATTTTCTTTTCTTTCTTTCTTTCTCTGTTCGTTTTCTTGGCTTTTTCTTCTTTTCTTCTTCTTTCTTTCTTTTCTTTCTTTGGTTTCTCTTCTTTCTTTCGTTTCTATTCTTTGTTTTTTTCCTGGCGTGGAGAAACGAAGGGAAGGGGGGAAGGAAGACAGTGCCTAGGCAGAGGAGGACAGGAAGACGGGGCTGTGGAGGGGGAGAGGGAGAAGATTCAGAGGAAGCAAAGGTGGGCGAGGGGAAGAGAAAAGATGGGCAAGGAGAGGTGGGAGGAAGAAGAGAGAGAAAGGAGAGTGAGGAGAGAGGGAGGGAGGGAGAAGGAAGGAAGGAAGGATGCTGAAGTCAGGGGAAGGGAGGGAGGAAAGGATGGACACAAAAAGGGGAAGAAAAAGGACGAAGGGTGGAAAGAGGAAAGAAAGGAAAGGAGGCCAGGGAAAAGGAAGGAAGGAATGAAAAAAGAAAGAAAGAAAGAAAGAAAGAAAGAAAGAAAGAAAGAAAGAAAGAAAGAAAGAAAGAAAGAAAGGCTTTTCATTTCCCCGCAGCGTTCTCATTCCTTTCCTTCCCCAATTCCCTTAACTCTCCCCCCAGCAAACCGCGGCTCGCACCCTCGCGCGCTCAGAGAGTAAATAAATAAATACATAAATTAGGAGAAAGTAAGGCGAGAAGGAGCTGCGGGGTGGGGGCGGCAGGCTTGCAGCAAACAGCCCCCCCCCCGCAAGGAAACTGGCGATTCATTATTTATCGAGTCGATCAATTATTTAAAGCGCAGTCGGGGCGCGGGAAGGTGGGGGCGAGCTCTGAGAAAGGGGGGTGTGTGGAAGGGGGGCGCGCGCGCCAGCGGAGTCCCGGGAGCCATGCAAAAAAATAAAAATAAAAAATGGGGGGGGGGGGNNGGGGGGGGGGAGGCGGCGACGCTGGTTGGGTTGTTGACTTTCAAAGCGATCCGGGACGCAACGCTGCCGACCCCTCCTCCTATCCCCCCCCTCCCCTTCCACATCCTGCCAACTCTGCAAAGGAAGAAAGGCGGAGCGGGAGGGGGCAGGAGAAGGAGCGGCCCCTCCCCGAAGTTCCCCAAAGAAATTCGGAAGGGGTCGATCTGGCGACGGTGGGCTGGGGCGAGGGGGGACATCCTTCCCGGACTTTGGGGGACGGCGGGTGGGTGGGTGGCTATGGAGATGCCCCCCCCACACCCCGAATAATTTGACAACTTGAAAAACAAAATGCAGCCCAAGACTCTTTTAATTATTTTCCCCAAAGCAGAGCGTGGATGGATGGATAAGGAGACAAACGAGGATAGAATGGATGGCTGGATAGATGGATAGAGTACATGGAAGGAGGGAGGGAGGGAGGGAGAGAGAGATATGAAGGAAGAAAAAGGGAGGGAGGAGAATGGAGGAAAAAAGAAGGAAGGAAGGCTGGATAGATGGATAGAGTACATGGAGGGAGGGAGAGAGATATGAAGGAGGAAGAAGAGGGAGGGAAGAGAATCCAGGAAAAAAGAAGGAAGGAAGGAGGGATGGGGAGAGGAAGGAAAAAGGGACGGAGGACAGGAGGGTGGAAGGGAAGGGAGGAAATGGGAAGGAAGGAAAAGAGGGAGGGAGAAGGAAGGAAGGAGAAAAAGATGGAAGAAGAGGAGGAGATGGAGGAAGAGGAGACAAACAGACAACCAATTGGGGGAGAAGGGAAACATCCCCCGAACAACTTTCAGTTGAGTATTTAAAAGCAAAGGAAGAAAAACAAGGAAATTCCCTTTGTTTTATTCCAATAAATTAAGCGAACGAACCTTGCTTGGTTGGGTTCATTCTACCAAGGAGAATCTCTTGTAAAGTTGCCCAATTGAAAAGGCAGGGCACTGTCAAGTTTTGCACAGTTTTCAGTGTGTCCTTACTAACAATATTGAAGGAGTTTTACCATAGACTTCTTCCAGATTTTTTAAAAGAAAATATTTGCCAGTTTAGCCATAACTCTTAATAAGATTTCTGGGTGGTCTCCCATCCAATGTTAACCAGACCCTGTTCTTCCAACTGAGTGAAAGGATGGGTCTACAGGTAGCCCTCAACCTCCAGCCATTTTGGGGGGTAACCCATTTGAGGTTACAATGGCACTGAAAAAAAAATAAGACTTTCGATTGGTCCTCATGCTTACGACCGTTGAAGCGTCCTTAATGGCCAAGGAATCAAAATCCCAGCATGGCAACCAGCATGTATTTATGATGGTTTTAGTGCCTTGGGATCCAGGGATCACCCTTTGCGATCTTCCCAGCTGGCTTTCAACAAGCAAAGTCAGGAGAGAAGTCAGATTCACTTCATGTCGGTATGATTCACTTAATGGCTTCAGTGATTAACAATTACAGCAAAAAGGTCATAAAACAGGGCGCTTAACAACTGCTTTACTCAGCCATGGAAATTCTGGTCAGTTATGGTCATGAGTAGAGGAGTAAACTTGGGGTTCTCAGTGCAACAAATGGATCCCCCCCCCAAAAAAAAATCAGCCAAACTGACCAAGCCTAACAATTCCTGATGGGTTTTTTTTTCCTTCTTCTTCCCCTGCCTTGGATAAGCATGTGCTGAACCAGCCGTCATGTTTCTATTTAATTGGGCTGATTGCTAAATACCATCCAGGCACAAAGCAGGCTATGCAAATTTCCCAGGAACGTGCTCCTTCCCTTCCCTGGTTCGTGATGTATTTCCTTTGCTTTCTCCCCCCCCCCTCCTTCTCCTCCTCAAAGCCACCCTAGTGAGTGAGTGATGTTAATGCCATAGGGGGAAAACAAAGAGTAGGGAAAGGTTCTTAGCGGGTAAAGAGCAAACTCTGGAAGCTCTGCTAAAGCAGGCAAGGCACACACGCGCGCACACACACACAAATAACCCAGGTCGGTGCAGAAAATGGAGGGAGGGAGAAGCTGCATGTTTTTTTCTATGCTTTTGCAATCCCACATTGGCTGAGTTGGGAGAAGTATGTGGGGTGAACAAGCCGTCCCATTAAGCCGTAATCTGAGCAGAATAACAGACTTGGTAAGGCCTTCTAATCCAACCCTCTGCCCATGGCAAGAATGCCATCCAAGACAAATGCTTGCCCAATCTCTTCTGAAAAACCACCAGTGATGGAGAACCCACAACTTCTAGGTTGCTTCTCTCTTTGGTTTCCATCCTTTGCTTCTTGTCCTGTCTCCTTCAGAGAACAGGTTGCCCCCCCCCCCTTTGATAAACCGGGGCATGGCACAAAAGCAATAAAGTCACAAAAATAGGTAAAGTCCCTTTAATTCCTCCAACTTGGCTCCCAATGTCCAGTTATCATCGATTGGAGAAAAAACTCTCCCAGGAACAGTTTTTAAAGGGAAGAAATTCCATCCGAACTCAAAGTACATATAAATTATAAATAAAAAGCAACACAAACCATGCTGCAGCAATTATTGAGACAGGGCAGGATAAGGGATTGAAGAAGTCAAAAGGATAACGAAACACACACACATGGGAGGACATCAGAACTCAGATAAGACTTGACAAACCAAAATAATTTCAGGCTTTGCTTCCAGCAACTTGCCATGTGCAGTTTGCCCTTTTAAACAGTCTTCCCAGCTGCAGCCAATGAAGGGGATCAGGGCCCTTTCCTCCCCCATAAACCACACAACTCACATTGCTCCCTTATCCATTCCTCCCTGCGTGCCCTAGGATGGAGAGGGGGTGGGCCTGGGTGTGCCCTTCCCCAGTTTCTTCCACAGCCACTGGAGCCACACTCCCACTCCCTGTCAGCTGTTCCCACCTCTCCCTTGGAATCAGATTCCAACAAGGGCATGAGACCCCTCTTCTTTGTAGCAGTCCCTCAAATATTGGAAGATGCTCTCCTGCCTCCTCTGGTCCTTGTCTCCCCTAGACTAGCCAGGCTCAGTTCCTGCAACCGTTCCTTATATGTTTTATCCTCCAGTCCCCTAATCATCTTGGTTGTTCTTCTCTGTACTTTTACAAAAGTCTCAGCATCTCTTTTGTATCATGGTGACCAAAACAGGATGCAGGACTCCAAGTGTGTCCAATCCTCAACCAAACTTTACTTTACAGCCAAACCAAGATTTATAGCAGCCAGTTGGAACTGAACTGCAGGACTTGCAATTGTTAGCTCCAGAGATTCTCAAGTCTGCAATTGTCTTGTCTTCCCCTTTTTTCTGTCATTCCGATTCATTTATCTGGCTTGTTCCAACATCCCAGGTCGGGCCTATTTACATAGAGTTATGTCTTGCAAGCACCACTGGAGAAGCAAATAAAATTTGGATTTACTGGGAACGTTTACTTGGTGACTAAAGCTGTGAGATCCATGGTGGGAAGTTGTGACTTTAGCAGGCTTGAGTGTGAAAGGCGCTCAAATAAAGCCTTAAGAAATAATGGACTTTTTCGAAAAGCGCTCAGTCCATGAATTCATTTTAATAGCAAAACCTGAGCTGGGAATTCTTCACTGCATAAATCCACTTCTGATTTTTGCTTTCAAATTCAGTTTCTAATTTGGGAGTGACACAATACCTTTGTAACTGATACAACTGATTTATTTGGGGGGGGGAGTGTCACTATCAGTGGGATTAAAATACCTGAGAGGTTTGTGTGTGTACACATGAATAGCCATTCTGAACCTCTGGGTGAAGAGGGGAAAATGTGGTTTACACACAGACACACACACACACCCCCAACAAAAAACTCTTCACCTGAAAAGCTAAAATCTAATTTATTTATGCCTTTTCACAGTTGGGAAAAATAACACTGAAACTAAAGCAAAGAGGAAGAAGAAAAAGAACACAAGGAAATAGTAGCCCAGGAAAGGCGTTAGAATGAAACCCTCCATAAGGCAGACAGTTAAAAATGCAAACTAATATTTAAAATGTCTGGAAGAAAAGGAATGTTTTATTTGAATGCCAAACAGACTGTTGTAGGGCCCCTCAGGCGCCACCCCAAAAATGCCCCAACATTTATTTTAATTCCATATCTTTCTCCCTCCCTCTCTCTTTCACTCTCTTTCTTTGTCTCCCTTTCTCTTTCTGTCTCCTGTTTCTTTCTCTGTCTCTTTCTTTTTTTCTTTCTCTGTCTCTTTTTCTGTCTCTCCTTTTTCTTTTTCTGCCTCTTTCTTTTTCTCTTTTTTTTTCTCTGTCTCTGTCTCTCTTTCTATCCCTGTCACAAAGAAGAAGGGAGTCAAGCTATTCTCTCGAGCTCCTGAAGGCAGGACAAGAAACAACAGGCGGAAACTGATCAAGGAGAGAAGCAACCTGGAATTCAGGAGAAACTTCCTAACAGGGAGGACAATTAACCAGGGGAACTGCTTGCCACCAGAAGTTGTGGATGCTCCATCACTGGAGGCTTTCAAGAAGTAACTAGACCACCATTAGTCCAGAATGGTATAAGGTTGCAGGTTGGTCTAGAAGACTTCCAAGGTTCCTTCCAACTCTGTTATTCTTTTATTTTATTATTCTGACTACTTTTGGTGCAGTAGAATAAAGCAATAAAATGCAATCTTAACTTTTTTAAAATGTTTACAATAATAATATATACTAGCCAGGGGAAGACACAACACTGACTCAATTTCTTTTGATCGGTAGAGAGCTTTTGCCAGGTCGGTGTCTCAAATGACACTTGAACTGAATAAGCAAACTTTGGAGATCACCCCTCAAATTTTCCTGCACCCATGCGGGGGACCGGAGTGGTAGGTTCTGTTTTCAAGACCCAGCAAAGGGGATTTTGGCTCTCAGTCCTCCTCCTCATCTCCTTCCTTGCCTGGGTGGGGAAGCCGAGCCCTGTTCCTCACCATCTGCATCCTGCAACTCCTCGGCCGTTTTCTCCATCGGATGCCTGTCCCTGGGAGATCACTTCCTCCCATTCTCTGCTGGGTTTCCTTTCTGCTCGCCCTCCGTTTCCATCTAACTCCCTGCTCACCTCCCGCATCATTTACTGCCAGGCCTGGGATGACGGAGGTCAGAAATGCTTCTTCAAAGAGCAGGGTGGGGCTGCAGGAGGTTTCCCCCCACCCCATCCTGCAGGTTTGGGGTGTTGGAAGTCCAGCAGCATCCTGTGAAACTGTGTTGGACTTCCCCAATAGACCAGGCAGGAAGCATGACTAGATAGGTGAAATTCAACTTTATTGTAAGGCTGCATTAATGGACTATGAAAGCACAATTCTCCTGTCTCCTTTACAGCCTGAGAAATTAGGGAGGGTGTCTTCTGATCTTCTTCCTCCATCCATTATGCAGCTCAGGGCTGTGCGGTCTCTTATCTGACTGTTCTCTAAAGCTACATGAGCAAACTCTTGCAAGCCTGAAAGTACAAATCTCTCACCGTCTCTTTTTCAGCTTGAGAAACTAGGGAGGGACTTTTCTGAGCCTCCCTTTCTGCCCATTATGCAGCTCTGGGCTATGCAGCTCTTATCTAACCATTCCCTAGGCTGCATCTCTTCCTCCCGTCTTTCCCACAGAGCATTTCAAGCACCTTGCTTTTTGCCATCTGTATCCCGTGGGGCAAGGACTAGACCTGAGAGTATCTCTGCATAATTTCATGCAGGCATATTCTTTCTAACCATATAGGGATTCAGCCAGGGCTGACCTTGAGGGAGAAATGAGAAAAGGTGGAGAAAGAAGAAGCTGCATGTCCAGCGACTGCAGAAAGCATGAGAAAGAAACTCAAAGTAAACTCTTCTTGATTTTCTTCTGTACCAGTTCGTGGATCCAACCATGTGAAAATAATGCCCTCGGCTTCCAAGGTTGGGTGGAAGTACACCTAGTCAGCTCTAGTGGGCAGCAGTATTTTCTATCTGCCCCCTAGTAGTTGTCAAAAGGTTTGCAACTTAGATCTAGAGGGAGGGTGGAAGGGAGGGAGGTGGGGGTGGGTGGGAGAGGGGAGGGGAGGAGAAAGAAAGGAGAAAGGGAGGGGAGGGGGAAGAAAGGGAGGAAGGAAGGAAAGAAAGAAAGAAAGAAAGAAAGAAAGAAAGAAAGAAAGAAAGAAAGAAAGAAAGAAAGAAAGAAAGAAGAGTCCCCATTTTTCTCTCCTGAATCTTGCATCCTGGCAGGGAGCTGGTCCAGTGAACATAGCTGCCCCCTCCCAATTCTTTTTCCCCTTGCAAAGAGCAAAGAAAGAGCTCGTTTTTCTTTCTCTGCTGCCCCCCCTCCTCCCTTTCTCAGCCTCGCCCTCATCCTGTCTTCTTGTGCAACCGGATTGCTGGGAATGAGGAAGCCGAGGGAGGCGGTGAGGCCCGGCTGGAGACAGGCGGCTTCGGCAAACTTCTGCCTGGAAGAGGCAGCCCAAAGGAGGAGACGTGCCAGGCTGCGAGGAGTGGGTGTGTGTGTGTGCGTGTGTGGAACCAGTCCCATGGCTTCCTCCTCCCCCTCGGAGCACATTCTTCTGGCTTGCAGGGCAGGAGGGTTCTTGCACAACAGAGGCGCGCCTGGTTTCTGCGCCTTGAGTCTGGCATCAGAAGGGAGGGAAGGGCTGCCAAGACCCTGGTGGGCTGGAATGGTTCTGGCCTTGCAGTGGGAGGGAGGGCAGGAAGGTCCCCAACCCTACACCCCACACCTCCCCACCCCACCCCACCAAGGATTTCCACCTTTCCACTCCTGATTTGGCAGGAAAGTCAGAAAGCAACTCTCTCTTCCAGGGGATGGAAGACCAGACTGGTGTCCTGCTTGAGCAGGGGGTTGGGCTGGAGGACCTCCAAGGTTCCTTCCCACTCTGTTCTGTAAAGCCCTGGCATCCTTGCAGAATGGACCAGGACACAGCTCTTCCTTGAAAGGGCTTCAGTGGGTTTTAAGGGTCTAGTCCTCTGTAAGGCAGGGAGATATCAAGTGTTCTCTCTCCAAGAGGTGTTAAGTTTCTTGAAGGAGAAAGACAAAAAAACTTGACCGAAGTCTTTAAGGAGCTCATTTTTTTTTTGCTAGCAGTGTCTGAAAATACCCCTATTTTTCGAGGAGTTTACGATTCTGTTCCTCTGCAGAAGAGTCCAAAAATGTCTCTCTCTTCAAATAGGGTTAGTTTCTAGTTCTCTAAGACAATCACAAAACAGCCCTCTCTTCAACAAGTTGTCTTCCCCTTTCTTCCCTCCCTCTCTTTTTTTTCTCTCTCCCTTCTACCTTTCTCTCTTTCTCTTATGTGTCCTTTCCTTCCTCCTTCCCTCCCCTTCCCACTTCCCTCCCCTTCTCTCCTTCCTCCATCCCTACACTTCCCATTTGCCCCTTAACGTCCCTTCCCTTCTTCCTCCATTTCCCAGTTCCTCCTTCCTTCCTTCCCTCCCTCCCTTCCTTCTGAATTAACCATTAAAAATCATGTATTCAACATAAAAAGCAGATCCCTTGCATGCGAGATACATTTGCTTTTTCCTTGCTTGTGGGCGGTTTCTCTTCTGTTTTTCCATCTGCTCTCTTCATTCTTCCTGAAAGGGATCAAGGAATCCCTCCATGCAAACAGCCTTTTCTCCTTATCACCTACACAGCCCCTTTGAAGTTCCCAGGGAGTCCAGAATCATTCTTCAAAATATTACCCTCACTGTTCAAGCTCCCATTTTGTTTTCCGGAACTCCAAATACTTACATCTTTTCTAAAATCTCATTTTAAAACGACTTTGGACTCCATGGGCAGGGAGAGACGTTTCTATGGGCGAATGAACGCCCAAAGACTCATCCCACCGCCTTCCAAGGATGCCAAGTCCAATTCAGAAGGGTCTCTCACTGGAGAAGTTAGCTAAAATTATTTTTCTCCTGGGCTGTGAAATCTTGGCAGGGGCATTTCATTTTGCCATCTACCTCCAGGTGATTGCTGGAGAAAATGGATTAAGATAGGACTCTCAATTAATATCTGAACTACCCTAAGATAACCCTATCAACACATCGCCATAATTGCATTAAGTTAAGACTATCAAGAGCCGGTCGCCATGGTTATATATACATTGATCCCGGCAAGTTTTGGAATGAGTCATAAGAAAATACGTAAGCAAACCAAACCCCCCCCTTTTTTTCTTTTTTTCTTTTTGAGGGGTGGGGAGTTGATTGCAAAGGGAAGGAAAACAGAATTAAGGAATTGTTAAAAAGGGGAAAGATGAGTGAAAGCAGCCTCATCTTATTTTGGGGGAGGGAGGTGCCCCTGGGGAATAGAAAAATTGGGTGGTGTTAGCAATAGCTCTTAGACTTATATACCACTTTATAGTGCTTTACAGCCCTCTCTAAGCAGTGTACAGACCCAACAATCTGGGTCCTCATTTAATGGACCTTGGAAGGATGAAAGGCTGAGCCAACCTTGAGCTGGTTAGGATGAAACTGCTGGCTATGGGCAGAGAGCCTGCAATACTGCATTCTAACTATTGTATCAGGAAGGAAGGAAGGAAGGAAGGAAGGAAGGAAGGAAGGAAGGAAGGAAGGAAGGAAGGAAGGAAGGAATAGCAAGAACCCTTAGATTTATATACCGCTTTATCGTGCTTTCCAGCCCTAAGTGGTTTACAGAGTCAGCCTCTTGCCCCCAACCATTTGGGTCCTCATTTGACCCACCTTGGAAGGCTGAGAGGCTGAGTCAACCTTGAGCCTGGTGGGATTTGAACTGCCAAATTGCAGGCAGGCGGCAGTCAGCAGAAGTAGCCTGCAGTACTGCACTCTCACCACTGCACCACAGAGATGCTGCACTGTTGCATAGCTCAAAGCCCTTACAGGTAGTCCTTGACTTACGACCACAATTTCCATTGCTAAGCGAAACATAAAGTGAGTTTCGCCCCATTTTACGGCCTTGTTTGCCGCATTGGTTAAGTGACTCACTGCAGCCATTGAGTGAGTAACATGGTTAAGTGAACCTGGCTTCCTCGTTGACTGGTAGAAGGTCGCCAAAGGGGATCCCGTGACCCCAGGATACAGCAGCCATCATAACTGTGAGTCACTTGCCAAGCAGCTAAATAACTTTGATCATGTGACCACGGGGACAATGAAATGGTCATAAGTGTGAAAAACAGCTGTAAGTTCCGTGTTTCATTGCCATGGTAACTTTGAATGGTCACTGGATATACACTGAGGACTTCCCACAGTCATTAAGTGAACCTAGTTTCCCCTTTTGCTTGTCAGAAGCCAGCTGGGAAGGTCACAAAACTGGGGCTCTGCAAGTGTGATAAATACACACTGTTTCCAAGTGCCTCAGTTTGGATCATGGGGCCACCGGGATGACGCCACAGTCGTAAGTGCGAGGACTGGTTCTGAGACAAGACTTTTTGCATTGCAACTGCAAATGCTCACTAAATGGACTGTTGCAAACGGAGGACTCAAGAAATGTAGTTTTCAGACGTGAATCAACGGAAGGCAAAGTCTTTGGATGTGGACTTAAGACAACAACATGACCTGTCTTAAGGAGACAAAAGAAGAACGAAGATGACTAAAAGCCTGGAGACAAAAGGGTGTGAAGGATTTGGGTTTTTGGCTAGTCTAGAGGAAAGAAGGACCAGAGGGACATGAGAGCAGTCTTCCATGATTTGAGGGGCTTCCAAAGAACAGGGGATCAAGCTATTCTCCAAAGCACCAGGACCAGAAATAATGGTTGGAAACTCACCAAGGAGGGAAGCAGCCTGGAATGAAGGAGAAACTTCATAACAGTGAGGACAATTAATCAGAGGAACAGAAGTTGCCACCAGAAGTTGTGGATGCTCCAACACTGCAGGTCTGTAGGAAGAGACTGGGTCTGAAATGGTATAGGGTCTCTATAGGGTTGGACTGGAAGATCTCCAAGGTCCCTTCTAGCTCTATTCTGATTGATTGATTGTGGCGGATGAAAAGAAGCCTAAATTAGTGCCTGGAATCCAGGGACTCTCTACACACACACACACACACACACCTACCACCCCTGTGCATGGCACAGCCAAGCACCCAGCTGATGTGTTACCAATTAAAGTGCCCCACACAGCTCAACATCAAGAAGGAAAGAATGGCGCTTGCCAAATTGCTTTAGGAGAGGTGCTTCTCTGATGGATTAGACGAGGCGAGGAGATGTCATACCCCACTCCACAAACACACAGGATCAGGGATATAAACCCAGAGCTCTCAGGCAGACACACACACACATATACACACACATGCACAGAGAGAAAGAGAGAGTCATCCTGTTTTCCATCCATCTGCAGGGCCACGAGAGGAGAGCACAGCTGTCTGCTGTGGCTTCGGAAGCAGAGTGCGGCTGAATGAGAAGAAGAAGCAGCAGCTTTCTCTCTCCTCCCTTCCTTCAGCAGCTGGCTGGCAAAAATGAGGAAGGGGTCCCCAGAGGGATGACACAATTGCACGGGGAAGCAATTTAACTCCTGGCTGGCTGCTGCCTACCTCCCAGGCTGGGTCCCCAGTTAGGCTGCTGAGCAACCAGGTGGGAAGGTGTATGGGGGGGGGTTGGCAAGGAGAGGAGAATTGGGGGTTAGGGGATTTGGGAAGAGGAAGAGGAGGAGAAGGTGGGGGACAAGCTCCTTTCCTCTTTTTTCTCCTTCCTTTTCATCTTCTCTTTCTCCTTCTCTTCCTCTCCTTTCCCTCTATCTCATCCTTCTTCTTGTTGTCCTCCTCCTGCTCCTCTTTCTTTATCTTCTCCTTCTTCTCCTATTTATATCCTCCTTCTCTTCCTCCTCCTCCTTCCTTTTTATCTCTCCTCTTTCACCTTATCTGGTCCTTTATCTTCTTGTTCCTCTTTGTAAAGGAGAAAGAAGAGCTTGAAATAAGAAAGAGAAGAATAAACTGCTTCCCTTTCTCCTCCTCCTCTATCTTCATCATCCTTTTTCTCTTTCTCCTTCTCAACTTTTCTGATCTTTTGTCTTCCTGTTTCCCTCCATAAAGTAGAAAACAACAGCTCAAGATTCCATGCATCGTCTCACTCTTTAAAAAAAACAAAAGTTCCACATCCAATAGCTAATTCTATGAGTTCTTCTTGAGAAGGTCCGGAGAAGAGAAAAACTGAAAGGCCATCCAGAATAAGTTTTGGAACCCTTGAAGGTTTAGGATAGCTGAGGAGCAAGACTGGGTTCAACCAGAATAGGAACAACCCTGAGCATTATCAAAACAAGATGATAAATCTTTCTGGTTCTAGGCACTCAAATATCCAGTTGTGTTGGTTTCATAAATGCTTGGAATCTCAGCAGTGGCCATGTTGGTTGGGTTATTCTGGGGCCTGAAATCCGAACATCTGGATGGCAGCCATATGGAGGATGGTTGTGGTAGGCTAACAAGATCTGATGTTCCACCGCATTCTTCATCTATGGTTTTATTTATGGGAGAGAGATCTAGACACATCTAGCGCATCGAAGAGTAGAGGAGGAGGGGGAGAAGGAGAAGGAAGATGACAGTGGGGTCCTTGGTGTTCTCCGAGCTTAGTGGTTTGCAGATGTTTCGGTATCCAACCAGATAACATCATCAGTGCTACAAGCAAACCCCACTTCCTCCTAGCACAAAAAAGAGGGGGAAGCACCTGGGCACAAGACAAGAAGCAATGGATGGAAGTTAATCCAGGAGAGAAGCAACCTAGAATTAAGGAGGAATTTCCTGACAGCAAGAAGAATTAATCAGTAGAACGGCTTGCTTGCAGAAGTTGTGGGTGTTCCAACACTGGAGGGTTTCAAGAAGGGACTGGACCACTGTTTGACCAGGATGTGGACTAGAACAGGGGTCGCCAACCTTTTGGACCTCAGGGACCACTGAACTCATAATTTTAAATCCTGCGGACCAGAGACCCTGGGAAAATCCTAAAAAAAGTCTGCAGGAAAATTCCCCACCCCGTTTTCCTACGGATCGATCGTTCTTTATTTGGGATCACAGGATACCGTCTCCAGCTCTGTTCTCAGGGGGAGATAGAGAGACTTTTGACTTCATGCAAGGAAAGCAGCAGAAGCCACAGAAGTCTTTCTTTCTTTCCCCCAAACTCTGCCAGAAATGAATCTTTGCTGGCACAGCCTCTTGGAGCAGGAGGCCTTGCAGTGTCCCAAAGACTCCTTTCTGGCGGAGTTTGGGGGAGAGAAAGACTTTTGCTGCTTTCCTTGCATGCAGCCAAAAGCAGAAGCAGAAAGAAACAGCCTGGTGGCCAGGCCAGGTGCATTTCCCCCTCCCCTCACTACCTCATGTTGTTTGCAATGCAAGCGACACAAGCTTTGTGTTCCCATGGGCCATGTGGGCGGTACACCTTTGTGTTCCCACACAGCCTGGATCAATTGCTTTGGGAGGTCCTTTGGGGGTGACATTTCTCTGCGGACCATCAAAATTTTCTTGTGGACCATCAGTGGTCCCTGGCCCACTGGTTAGTGACCACTGGATTAGAAAGACCTCCAAGGTCCCTTCCAGCCCTAGGACTCTGTGCTCTTTGTGCTGCCTAGGCTGGTTGTCTCAGTCAGTGGCCATTGCTAACTCACCTCATCCGATTTCTCAGAAAAAGCTGAGCACAAAAGGATTTATGAATACCCGGATGGCAGTCACCCATAAATCATAGGGCTGCGATCTAAATGGAGATGCCCACAGAACATCCAGGAAGTAAGGTAAAAGTGCACCATTCCTATAATGCTCACAAGGAAACGACGCAGGGACGTTTCATCACTGAGAGCTAAAGAGAGACGGGATTTGACAGGCAGGATATTGTTTCACCCAGCAGATGAAGCAAACATGCAAATTATAAATTAAAAACAAGACAATCCTTTGTTTTAAAAAAAAAGAATCTGTATCTTGGTCATCCAAAGCTCTGGAAATAATTGGCAGGCAGATTAAGAGAGATTAAAACAGCAGAATGTCTATCTAGGGCAGGCAGTCCTTGACTTACAAGCACAACTCAACTCCAAATGTATGTTGCTAACTGAGAAATGTGTTGAATGGGGACGCTGCAACGGATGTTAAGTGTGGAAAAGTCACAAGTCACTTTTTCCAGTGCCATTGTAATTTTGAATGGCCATTAAATGAATCGTTGTAGGTCAAGAACTACCTGTAGTAATAAAAGCTGGAACTACAATTCCCATTGTCTCCTGGTCAGTGTGCCAGGCGCCCAGCTGGGGGAGTCCGAATGATAAATGTCCTTCAGATATCTACTTTTTAAAGATTATTTATCCTTTCACATGTAAGTTTTTAAGAATTTTATGATGGAAACCCTTTGGCTGATGAGTTTTTTATTTTTATCCTTCCTCAGGAAAATGCAGGTAGTCCTTGATTTATGACCACAGCTGAGCCCAAGGAAGGAAGGAGGAAGAGAAGGAGAAGGAGAGGAAAAAGAAGAAGACAAAGAGGAAGAGGAAGAAGAAGAAGAAGAGGAGGACGGAGGAGGAGGAGGAGGAGGAGGAGGACTGATTTTCAGGCTTTTGAATTTGATGTCAGGAACCTGTTGAATTTAGAAGGTCAAATCTGCAGCTCTTATTGATCAGAGCCCTTGATTTATTTTTTTTTATTCCTGATTAGCTGGAGTTTTCAAGAAACAGATTGGGAGAGGGATGTTATTTTTTCCAAAGGCATCTTAGGGCCCCGGGACTTTTTCCTTGCAAAGACTAAATGTGAGGAACAAAACCGAACACACGCAATTAAGTGTCTGATCAATGAATACTGCAAGGTTGATGGTTAGAGCTATGCCGAAGGAGATGTGAAGCACTGGCAATAACCGGGATTTACTGTGTCAGTGGCCTATTAAGTGAGCAATTGGCTTGCCGAGCTGCAGGACGAGCGATCCGATATTGCAACCCGACGTTGTAATGGCAAACGCTCGAGATATGTAGCCGAGCAAGCCTCCTCGTTCATCCGCCTTGGAGCAGAGTAAGTTGCCCACTAAGCTACGAGTCTGGCCTTCCCATCTGCGGGATTTGACAGATGGAAGATGTCCCACAAGCCAAAGAGAGAGATGGGAGGCAAGGAGATTCAGGCGCCGTGATGGAAGGTGACCTGTTGCTAGGACTGCGGCTGAAAACAGGTCTGCTGACTTCTTCCACCTCACCTTGGCGAAGGCCAGGGTTCCCAACTTTGAGGACTTCAACTCCCACAATCCCCCAGACTTCTGGGAGTTGAAGTGCAGGCATCTTGAAGAACACCTCACTGGATGGAAATTGACTTCATATAAGTCAAGAGCAAATTTCTTACTTTTCCTGATAACATCTCCTTGTCTGTCTGATCTTAAGTCACTTTTTTTCACTGCCATTGTAACTTGGTCTCGCCCCTCTGCTGAATTGTAGGACCCCTTTCCTTTTCCCCAGGAGGAGGAGGAAGAGGAGGATGCGTGAGAAAAGGATCTTTTCATCCCAGTCTCTTGGTAACCCTCTCCCGCAGGCAGGCAGGCAGGCAGGCAGGCAGGCAGGCAGGCAGGCAGCAAGCGAAGAGGAAGGGGGGGGGGGTTGCAGTTGGCGCATCGTGGTTTTCTTTGCTGCCGGTTCCTCTTCCTCGCTGCCATAGCAACGGGTTGGCTCAAGGAGTTTTTTGCTTCCCATCTTTGTGTGCCTTTCCCTGGACACATATTTTTTGGAGTGTGTGTGTGTGTCTGAGAAGAGACATGCATATTTGCATGTGGATATACCTATTTGTTCATTTTCTGTGTTCTCCTCTTTTGGCTCTTTTTCGCATTCTCTCTCTCCCTGTTGCTATCTGGCCTGCCCACCTGCCTGCCTGCTGAGTTTTATTCTCTCTCTCTCTCCTCTCTCTCTCTGTTTCTCTTCCTGTCCTTTTTCTCTTTTTCTGTCTCTCTCTCTCTCTCTCTCTCTCTTGGAATTAACAACAATAATAATCCCATCATTCCATTGCAAAAGGCAGCTTTACCTTGGAACAGCTGACATTCCATGATTTTACCTTTAACCCCATCCAACAACCACATCTGCCTATCCCAAATCCTTGGGAAGGACTTGATAGGTGGATAAAAATGCCACACCCTGTCTCCACATCTGGCTGACTACTTAACCAACATCAACAATAATAATAATGGCTCCAAAAGAGGTTCCCTGGGGAACTGAAAACCTTATCCTATCCCACTTCTCAGTTGCAGCACTGCTGAACTCATCTCCTTGTGTTAGGTGTGACAAATTATGTTCAGATTTCCAGTGGGACCACTTCTGGGGGAGGGGAGGAGGAAGGGGAAGAAGGGAGGAGGAGGAGGAGGAAGAAGAAGAAGAAGAAGAAGAAGAAGAAGAAGAAGAAGAAGAAGAAGAAGAAGAAGAAGAAGAAGAAGAAGAAGTTTTATGAAAAGAATATCATTTTTTGGAATAGAATAGAATAGAATAGAATAGAATAGAATAGAATAGAATAGAATAGAATAGAATAGAATAGAATAGAATAGAATAGAATAGAATAGAATAGAAGCAGGAAAAAGGAAGAAGCGAGTTTTGAAAGAAAACTCACACAGGAGAGAAAAATTTGGAGCACAATCCTACCCATTACTACAAGCTCTGGCTTGTTTTGTGGAAAAGTTTAAAAAAATTTAAAATGAGTAATAATAAGAGTAATCGTGATCACAATGATGGTAACAAGGGTGTAGCTATTAGTGTAAGTTGCATTAACTATTTCTCAATCAAACTTACCCAAAGGGGGAAAAAAAACTTAACAAAAGATGTATGGACTTCAACTCCCAGAATGAGTCTCCAAATCCCTGCCCTGAGCAGAGAGTTGATCTAGATGACCTCAAAACCCCCTTCTCCTTGTACAATTGGATGAATAAGGAAGGAGACAAGAACCAGCTTGCAAACAGATCCTTGATTTTCAAGGCCAGCTTTGAAAATCCTGCAGAAGAGTTTGGCTCTTACAAGCTGCCTCCTACCAATTACCAATGTGTGGAGTGGTGCAAAGACAGTCTTTTCTCCTTCTTCTTCTTCTTCTTCTTCTTCTTCTTCTTCTTCTTCTTCTTCTTCTTCTTCTTCTTCTTCTTCTTCTTCTTCTTCTTCTTCTTCTCCTCCTCCTCCTCCTCCTCCTCCTCCTCCCCCCCCAAAGGGGAAGTAAGCAGAGCAAGAACCCAAAGCCAAGATCAAAAGCCCAAGAGGCGGAAAGGCAGGCGGTAGGGCCTGAGAGCTGGAAGGATCGAAAGTAAGGGGGGGGGTGAACTCGTAAAAAGAGACGTGGGTCACTCTGCGGCTCAGAGGTCGGTGCAGAAAGAGAACAAAACTCTTTGGAAGAACTTCTTGAAGGAAAAGAATCTGTGGGACGGAGAAAGGGATACTCCCAAGAGCAAACGTTGGTTGGGAAGACCCCTCTCTCCATTTGCAGGACCTGAAACCATGAGAGAGGGGAGGAATAGCTCTTATTTCTGGGGTGTTCAGTGATCCGCCCCATCAATTCTCTCCCAACGCAGTGTTGTCAGTCAAAGATTACCTGTAAGTACAGTTTGTCCTCAGTTACAGAGTTGGAAGGGACCTCAGAGGTCATCCAGTCCAACCCCCTTTTCTCGCAGGAGGAGACCCATAATAATGTCCAGTCTTTTCTTAAAAGCCTCCAATGTTGGGGCACTCACAATTTCTGAAGGTAGTTTGTTCTCCTGGTTAATTGTCTTGGATTTACAACGGTTCGCTTAATGATCATTTACAGTTACAACAGCCCTGAACAAAGTGACTTGTGACTGGTTTCCACACTTACAACCGTGCAGCATCCTCGTGATCATGTGATCAAAATTCAGATGCCGGGCAACCGACTCCGTATTTATGACAGTCACAGTGTCTCAGGGATCCCCTTTTGTGACCTTCTCACAAGCCAAGTACACGGGGAAGCCTGGCTCGCATAACGACCGTGTTGCTAACTGAACACCCGCAGCGATTCACTTTGCAACTGGGGCAAGAAAGGTCATAAAATGGGATAACGCTCAATGAACAAATGTCTCGCTTAGCCACAGAAATTTTGGCCTCCGTTGTGGTCCTAAGTCAAAGACGACCTGAATGCTGATTAAAAATGCCCTGCAAAGAGAGGAACTAAGAGAGATTACATGGGTAAAATTGTAATCTGTGTCGACGTCTCGTCAGGGAAATGGAACTGCTTAACCAAGAGAGGAGGGTGATTGGCAGTTAAAGACAGACACTTTTGGTTGGGTATCGTATGTAAATATTATGAAAATATTATGAAAATATCATGTATGGTATGTAAATTGAGGGAAAATGGCGAGAAAGGCACCATATGTTACGGGTAAAAACCATGCAGAAAAGAAATCTCATTTTTCCCCCCTCCTCTTCGACCAGTTCTCTCATTCAAGTTTGAGGAAAGAAGATTTCCTGTTAAATGGGAAAAAAAGAGAATTTTAGGGTGCTGGACCCTCTTCATCTGGAAAATAAGCCTGGGGGGACCTTTAATTGGAGGGGAGCTTTGGAACACGGCAATTTTGAAAAATGTAAAAAATAATAATAATAAAAGCACATTGCTTGGCTGCAGATAATTCTTTCTCAGCCTCAAGGGGTATTGCAACCTGAAAAAAATGTCTGACTTCAAGAGCTGCCAACAACATGGAAAATGGAGAGCGGAGAGATAGCAACTCCCATCATCCTCAGCGAGTGTGATCACCATAGGCTGAAGTGATGGTTACCACCCACCTGAAGATCGTCAGAGTGGAGAGAATCTGGACTCCAGCTTTGACAGCTTAAAGATGGGCGGACTTCAAGTCCCACAATTCCCCAGCCAGCATGGGATTTTGGGAATTGAAGCCTACTCATCCTTAAGCTTCCAAGGTTGAGAAACATCACTGAAGAGAAAGGCAGATCAGAACCTACCAACAACGCACCGAGATCAGATCCCAGAAGCAACCCAAATTGCTCCAGTTGAGAAAAATCACAAGTCCAGCCAAGAATGGTCATCCTAAAGTCCTCAGCTTGGGAGGTCTTCTGACATTGATAGTCTGCTAGATGAAGCTAACCCTGGATTGGAATGTCAAATTTCTCAGGGTGGAGGACACACCAGCCAGCAGATTGTCAAAGACAATAGAGTTTCAAGCATTTTTTTGTGACCACAAGGAACAACCAATGAAATAGAAGTTGTCTCCTGCACATTTCAGTAAAATTCCAGCTTTCTGGCCAGGAGAAGGACTTGGTGGATTGGCTAGCAGCAAACTCAGGATTTCCAAACTTTTAAACAAATCCACATTTGTTGCATCTTTAGCTCTGAAAGCATCTGAAAATAATTAACGCATCTTGGATCGCTCTCAAAGATTTGCAACTAAACCAAGAAAGGATCAGGAGATGGGTAGATGTATTGCAATTGTAGCAGGCCTTCTTTGAAAACAGATGGAGAGAAGATGGTTCATCCATCCCGCTTCTTCTTGTTTACATATCCTCAGTATTCTTAAGCAGCAGCTTAATTTTTTTTCCTTCCTCTCCTTCTGACTCCACACCTACCTTTCCTCAAAGTAGGTCAGCATCCCTTGTTTGACTCAACTCATTCTGAGTTTTCATGTTCTTCAAAAGAGTGCAGAGAAGAGCAACTGAGGTGATTAGGGATCTGGAGGCTAAACCATACCAAGAATGATTCAAGGAACTAGGTATGTCTAGCTTATCAAAGAGAAGAACCAGAAGTGATATTGATAGCAGTCTACCAGTATTTGAGGGCCTTCCCCAAAGAAGAGGGGGGGTCAGCCTATTCTGCAAAGCACCTGAAGGCAGGACAAGAAGCAGTGGATAGAAACTAACCATGGAGAAATCCAAGCTAGAATTAAGGAGAAATTTCCCGACAGAATTAATGAGTTGAAATAGTTGCAAAGCAGCTGAATCACAATCAGCTGACCACAAGGATGCTGCAACAGTCAAAAGTGAGAGGCCTGGTTGTAAAATGGGACACAACACACTTAACTGCCTTGCCTAGCAAAAGAAATTTTGAGCTCAATTGTAACTGTTGTTGAGGATTACTTTTACATATTTCTATCCATTTCTACCTTGCTATTCAATATATACATGGCACGTAAGTTCTTAACCAGGAAAGGTGAAATTGAAAAAATTGAAACCTTATAAATAAGACTGGTTTATGCTGAATTGAAATTGCTGGATTTTTCTGGTTCCTGGCCTCCGACATTTTGTCAACAAAATAACTTTTTTTTCTCCCCAAATCTTGGATTTTCTTGAGAGTTTATCTCAGTAATTCCAGTCTTGCCTTTAGATGGAGCCTGGCCACATTCTCCATTCCTTCCCCCAAATTGGTGCCTCCATCATGTCTTTATTAGTTCCAGATAGAAAACTATTCTGTCTTTTTTTTTTTCCCCTGTCCGTTTCCAGTCAATTTGTGTGTTCACCTTGTTGCCAAATCCATTCTGAACAAATCAACGTTTTGACTCCAGCTGGCCACTGCAGAGAGATGCGAAGGGTAACTCAGTAACAAACTGGGCACTTTTCCTATCATTTCGTTTTTCCACTTTTACTTTCACCAGTGTTTTTGCTTTATAAAACCTTAGTATGACCACACCTGGAATCCTGCATCCAGTTTTGGTCACCACATTTGAAAAGAAATGTTGAGACTTTGGGGAAAGTGCAGAGAAGAGCAACCAGGATGAATAAGGGCCTGAAGACAAAAAACATATGAGGAATGGTTGCAGAAATTGGGTATGGCCAGCCTGGAAAAAAAGAAGGACCAGGGGTGACATGACAGCAGCTTTCCAGTATTTGAGGGGCTGCCACAAAGAAGAGGGAGTCAACTTATTTTCCAAAGCACCAGAAGGCAGGACAAGGAGCAACGGATGGAAGCTAATCAAGGAGAGAAGCAACCTAGAACTAAGGAGAAATTTGCTGACAGTGAAGACAATTAACCAGTGGAACAGCTTGCCACCAGAAGCTGTGGATCCTCCATCACTGGAGGCTTCCAAGAAGAGATTGGACAACCGTTTGTGTGGAATGGTATAGGTTCTCCTGCTCGAGCAAGGGGTTCGGCTAGAAGACCTCCAAGGTCCCTTCCAGCTCTATTCTGAATCTTCTCAACCTTGGAAACTTTCAGAGGAGTGGCCTTCAACGCCCAGAATTCCTCAGCCAGACTATGCTTCTTAAAGTTCCCACAGCTGGAAAAAAAACAATTAATATCTCACGATAAGGCAAAAACTATCCAGCATGCAAGGGAATGTATGATTGGGGAAGGTAGCTGAGGTTCCACCACCCCACTTTTACCCTCCAAATTCTGAGGTTTGGATCCCATGCTCACACACACACACACACACACACTCTCCACTTTCACAGTTGATTAAAATCAACCCCAGGAACCCCCCCCCCCCCCCCCCCCCNTCAACCCCAGGAACCCCCCCCCCAGCCCCTTCTTTCCTTCCTCAGCTTTGGAAGAGAAAGACTTTGGCAAAAGGATTCCGGAATCTGACGGCTGCTCTGTTTTCAAGGGCTTCGCTTCTCAGCAGTGCTGGCTGAAGAGAGTTTCCCAAGTGAGGGATTTGGAAATTCACCATTTAGTTCAAGAATGCAGGTTAAATTTCCCCTTTGATATGGTGGCAGACAGAGCTCACTTTATTTTTTTAACCTTCCTGTCTTCTTTTGCTACTTTCTTCTCTTCCCTCTTTCCATCCCTCCCTTCTCCTTCCTTCACTCCTTTCCTTTTCCTTCCTCGTCCTTCTCGCTCCCTTGCTTCTTTCCTTCCTCCATTCTCTTCCTTGTCCTTCTCTCCTTCTTTCATTTCCTTCCTTCCTCTCTCCCTTTTCCTTCTTCTCTTCTTCTCTCCTTCCCTTCTTTCTCCCTCCCTTCATCCTCCATTGCTCCCTTCTTTCCTTCCTCCCATCCCTTCCTTGTCCTTTTCTCTGTTCGTTTCCTTCCTTCCTCTCTCCCTTGTCCTTCTTCTCTTCTTTCTTCTTTCCTCCCTCCCACATTCTCTCCCTGCCTCCCTCCCTTTCTTCCCTCTGTTTTCCTTCTTCCCTTCCTCCCTCCCTCCTTCCTTTTCCTCCTCCCTCTTTTCCCTTCTTCCTTCCTTCCTTCCATCCTTTCTTCCTTCCACACTCACTCACTCGCTCACTCCCTTTTCCTTCTTATCCTTTTCCTTCCCTCTTTCCTTCCTTCCTTCCCTCCCTCCCTTTTCAGCCCATTCCTTCGAACCACCCCTGCCCTTGGGTGGCTCCCTTCCCATCCTCTTCCTCCCACAAGGGAGTGAGACCTGCTGCCAGGTGGGGCTGAGAAGAACATATGGGGAGGGGGAAATGGCAGGAGCTGCAGAGCCGAGATTAGAAAGACGCTTGGCCCAGATTCTGTCGAGAGCAGGCGTGGGCATTTCACGTTGTCGTACTCAGCTACTCTTGCCAGTCAGCTAGTATTTCATCTTCCCCTGAGCAAAATTGTGTGTGTGTGTCTGTGTGTGCATGCATTTTCCTTCCCTCCTACTCCACAAGGCACACGGTCATTCCACGAAGCACCAAAGACGCTTCTGATCCGTGAGGAATGGGAGCTGCCAGCTTTCCTTCCTTTAGGAGATTTATATGATACCCCATTTTGCTGAAAGGGGTCGGCCAATGTAACAAAGCACCAGGAGTCCTCGACATACGGCCATTCATTCAAAGTTACAACAGCACCAAAACGATGTTCATGGTATCTCCATGGTCACATGATCAAAATTCGGGCACATGGCAACCAGCAATGTTTGTACGAGAGTTGCAGGACCGGCTTTTGCAACTGGCTTCTGACAAGCTAAATTGATGGGGGGGATCTGGGTCCACTTAACGACCAGGTGACTCGCTTAACAACCTGCAGTGATTCTCTTTAACACTCATGGCCAAAAGGTTTATATATATATAAGACTGTATGACTGGCAGATGAGATTCTGCTGAAACGTTGCTACAACTTTAACAGAACTATAATGACATGGGATAATACCCGAAGGAAGCTAAACAGACATATATATATATTATAATATGCAGTTCAGCTTCCTTCGGGTATTATCCCACGTCACTGTCGTGTTTTTAAAGTTGTAGCAACGTTTCAGCAGAATCTCATCTGCATCATCAGGCTCTTGTATTGAGTTTGTATGATTGAGTTCTGTATTGAGTTTGTACACAAACTCAATACAGAAGCCTGATTGATGGCAGATGAGATTCTGCTGAAACGTTGCTACAACTTTAAAAGCACAACTACAATGACGTGGGATAATACCCGAAGGAAGCTGAACCGCATTCATGTAAGTACCCGCGAAAACTTATATATATATATATATATATATACAGACTCCCTCTGATGCCTCCAATTCAAACACCCCACACAGGCACCCAGGTGAAACCTAGCTTCCTAATGGAGAGCAGCTGTCTTTTCACACGGAGCCAAGCTGCACTGAAAGCCTCCAACACAAGAACAGAGTGTTGCCAGCCAATCAAAGCCACAAAACAGACAGAAAAACCAGAAACACCAATCAATCAAACTCCAAGTCCAGTGAACACCAGACCCAGGCTCCCAGCCAATCAGAATGGACCGGCCTCAAATTTTGAAACCAGGAGCTGTGAGACCCACATCCATAACAGAGGCCTGATGATGGCAGATGAGATTACTTTCTGCTGAAACGTTGCTACAACTTTAAAAGCACTACAATGACGTGGGATAATACCCGAAGGAAGCTGAACAGGACAAATATATATATATATATATATAGGCGTGACTCACTTAGCAACCGCTTAGCTTAGCAGTGGAAATTCCAGCCTCAAATTCCCAGCCCTGATCATTGATACCTAGCTGGGTCATGAAACGCCTGCAAGAAGGCCCCCCCACCTCCCCCAAGACTCAGAGACCACTAAGAAGAGAAGAAAATCAATTTGGGGTGGGTGAGGGCAAGGCCCATTTCCCTGCTGAGGTCTCCACATGCCCCAATCCTAATGACATCCCAGCTTTTGTCCACCTGACACCCTCCAAACATGGGCAGCATCCGGAATTCAGGAGAGAAAATTATTTGCAGAATGGGTGAACAATTTGGATCTGGGAGGGTCGGCTAATCGAGCCATGAGGACTAGAAACCTGAAGGGTAGCAAAGGACAGGAAAGGAAGGATGCTTTTCATGCCTTAAGCAGGTGCCTCTCCCTCTCTCTCTGCTGCCTAGCCACATTGTGGACCCTCTCAAGGTGGGCATCGTCAGCACCCCACACACCCCATTAAGTGTGTATGTGTGTGTATGTGTGTGTGTGTGTGTGTGTGTGTGTGTGCAGGTAGGACCAGTTGGAGTTTCTAAGCCTGGAAAACTTTCTTGCAATCTCTTGATCTCTCCGCGGTTTCGGCGCCCGCGTCCAGAGGCGGTTGCCATAACAACCGTTCGCACTCTCGCATGCAAATGAATTGCAATTTTATTAGCGTGCTGAATTTTGATGAGAAGGACAACTTTGCCCGATTTGTGTGCAGCAGGAGGCTTGTGTGTGTGTGTGTGTGTGTGTGTGTGTGTGTGTGTGCTTGTGCACGTACTTGAGGAAGAACTGAGTTCTACTGTTCCCTCCGTGTATACACACACACACACACACACACACACACACATACACAGGTGCATAGCAGTGATACACGGTTGCAAAGCACACAAAGCACGCTGGGGATGTGACAGTGGGTCTGCCTTCAGTGTGCCAGCTCAGACGGTCAGAAGTGTTATATTTTTTGTGTGTGCCTGGATTTATTCAATGAAGAAAGAGAAAGGCACTCTGCACGTGCTTTGAAGCCCCCTCCTCTTCCTCCAAGCCAACTTTGCCAGGTTGCCAAGGTAACAACGGAGGGCATTCACTTAACAACTGAGGCAAGGCAGGTGATAAAACGGGGCTGCAACTGGGACCAGAATTTCAGATGCTAAGTGAGGCAGCTCTTAAGTGAATCACACCCGATTTTAGTTGTCATGTTCCCAAATTTGTATCATGTGATGCTGCGGGCAGTCATAAGATTGAAGACGGGTTGTAAGTCACTTTGCGGGTGCTGTTTTAACTTCACACCGGTCCTAAAGGAATGGTCGTAAATCAAGGGTTATCTTTATAGATCTCCCTGAGTTGTTCGCCAAGGTTACTTCTGGCCCTTTCCAAACTTCCTCCCACCCAGCAGGATAGAGATAAGGGCTAGTTTTATCATTAAGTGGATTGCAGGAACCTGGTTTGTTAACTCAGAAAGGGGTTGTCTGGTTTGGCATCCTTCCTTCCACAAACACAGCCCTGTCCTTCATTAAGCCAGGTTTAGTCCCCCACCAGCAGATCCGCAATCCACCTGGAAGGATCTTGAGCAATATCTATGCAAAATACCCTCTCAAAACAAGAGAGAGGTGGAAGCAGTCACAAAGGCAAGCCAAGGAGAGATGCAACCTGCAATTAAGGAGAAACTTCCTGATAGTGAAAAACAATTAACCAGAGGAACAGCTTGCCACTAGAAGTTGTGGGTGCTGCATCACTGGAGGCTTTTCAGAAGAGACTGGACAACCTTTTCTCTGGAATGGTCTAGGTAGGGAGGGTCTCCTGCTTAAGCAGGAGGTTGGAACAGAAGACCCCCAAGGTCCCTTCCAGCTCTATTCTGATTGATTGACTGACAGATCACTCGCTTCCCTTTATCACCGTTAACCAATAATTGGGGCTGGAAAATTCCAAATAATTTAAAATAGAGACCCTACAATAATCGGCACAAGCTGAGGGCTAAACAGGACAGAAGCTTTATAAATTGTTTTTTTTTTTGGGGGGGGGTGTAGGGGGGAGGGGTGGAATTGTAAATCAGCCTTGACCCAGAATGTCTGATTTGATCCAAAGGGGGAAATGGACTGGAAATTTTTGGTTGGAATGGGGTCAGTCCATTTTTTGCAAGAGGGAGGAGTCTACGCACGAAAACCCAGCTAACTTTGGAACAGTTCAAGTTAAATTAGCCCTTCAAGTTGAAAGTTTATCCAGTCCTGAAATTCAGCTGCCTGGTTATTGAATCCAAATTAATCAGTTATCCCTTTTCTTACATTCCTCTGTTAGCATGTCTTCAGCATCCTGGTTTGATGGATAGCAAGAGAGAGGCAGGGAGGGAAGGAGAGAGAGAGAGAGGGAGGAAAGGGAAGGTGAAAGGGGAAGGGAAAGGAGAGGAAAGGAAGGAAGGAAGGAAGGAAGTTGCTTCTTCCTCCTCCCTCCTCAATCCTTCTTCCTTTTGCATCATGACTTCTGATAAGCACCATTCAGTGACTCTTCTACAGAAAATCCTTCAACAGATCCCTGCTGGATCCCACCACAGAGTTGCTCCGAATGGCATCCCAGGCCCTTTCCAAAGCACCTTCAAAACACCTAGTCTAAATATATAAATGTGCAGCGAGAGGGAGATCATGCACACATCCCCCCCCTTGTCAGCCTCTGGAAATGGCCCCGCCCCTTTGGTGAGAGGGAGGGGGGCCCTTTGGGCTGAACCCAGCAGGCCAGGCGCCTCAATTTCACACACACAACTACACAGACGCTGGGACGCACACACCCATCCTTTCAGCTGCTGGCTGCCCTCTCCGCTCCTTGCCTTGCAAGAGTGAGTCAGATTTTCCGAAGCTGAAGTTGGGCGTTTTGCAGGAGGACTGAAGAGAGAGTGAGAATGTGCTGCTGACTTATTTTTATTTTTTTTTTCTCTCCCCTTGTTAAAGGATCCGGGATCAAGTTGCTGGAGGGAGCAGCTGGGAAGGAAAGATTTCAGCCTCAAGAGGCTTGGGACCAAAGAATAACCCTCTTCCTGGAATTCAGTTGCTTTTCTAACTGCAAATTTCCACTCAGATTAAATTATACTCATTACACACAGGCAGTCCTGTTTGTAAAGGCACTGAAAAAAGTGTCTTTATGATTATTTTTCACATCTACTACCATGGCATCATCCCCACAGTCATGTGATCAAAATTAGGAGGTGGCAACTGGCTCGTGTTTATGACAGTTGCAGGGATCTCCTTTTGCGTCCTTCTGACAAGCAAAGCCAGGTTCACTTGGCGACAGGTTACTCGCTTAAGAATTGCAGAGATTCACCTAACAAGCAAGAAAGGTCCTTAAATGAGGCAGAGGAAGCTCACTTAACATCTGTCTTGCTCAGCAATGGAAATTGGGGGCTCTGTTGTAGTCTTGAGTCGAGGATAATCTGTGCAGCACGCAATATTTGGACGCTTGCTCGGGAGGCAGTAACACTCTGAACCAGGGAAAAAGGAGAACAAATGCTTTTGTGCAAATGGACTAATCTGGGCTTGTTTCAACCTGGGTTAGTTCGTTTGGGAGTTTGTGTTTGATTCATACTCGGCCTCTTTCTAAGCCAGAAGTTTCTTGCACAACTGTCGCTTTCCCAAAAGTCTTCTTGGCAGTAATATTTATTTGTTTAGTTAATGTATGTCCCATTTTTTATTATGTTTATAAACAACTCAAGACAGCAAACATCTATTCTTCCTTCTCTTTTCTCCACCACAACCTACTCCCTGTGAGGTGGGTTGGGCTGAGAGAGAATGACTGGCTCAAAGTCACCCAGCTGTCTTTCATGGTTAAAAGGCAAGACTAGAACTCACCATCTCCTGGTGACTGGCCCAATGTCACCCAGCCGGTTTTCATGCCTAAAGCAGGACTTGAACTCCCGGCTCTCCCGGTTTCTAGCCTGGTGCCTTAAAACCAGTAGAGCAAACTGGCTCGATGTGCAACAGGCAGAGATTGTCCCAAACAGCCCCTTCCAACCCCCTGAAATCATTTTCAGCTTGAGCAATTTAAGGTGCCCCACTATTGCTCTCCTCTTACAACCGTTGGACCCCGTCCCAAACTTTCCCAAAACTTTCTGCTAGCTTCTCATTTGTAATGTGCAAAAACAGGGTTCGATGCCTGAGGCAGGATTTCTATGAACGGCATTGCATTCCATTTTCAGTTTATTCAATTTATAGTCAGGTTTTCTTTTGAGAGAGAGAGAGCAATTCAGTTTGCATCCGACTGGGTAGAAATCTTCTTAATTCCAGAGAGAGGGAGGGAAGGGAGGGAGGGAGGGAGAGAGAGGGAGGGAGAAAGAAAGAAAGAAGAAAGAAAGAAAGAAAGAAAGAAAGAAAGAAAGAAAGAAAGAAAGAAAGAAAGAAAGAAAGAAAAAAAGAAAGAAAGAAAGAAAGAAAGAAAGAGAAAGAAAGAAAGAAAGAAGGAAGGAAGGAAGGAAGGAAGGAAGGAAGGAAGGAAAGAAAGAAAAAGAAGGAAAGAAAGAAAGGAAGGAAGGAAGAGAAAGAAAGAAAGAAGGAAGGAAGGAAGGAAGGAAGGAAGGAAGGAACCTTGAATCTAAGTTTTCCGAGCATTTCTTCCTTGTGAAAAAAGGGCTGTAAGTTTCAAGGGGGAAAAATATATCTCCAGGTAGGCCTTGATTACAGGTAGTCCTTGACTTACAACAGTTCATTTAGTGACTGTTCAATCCTCCTCCTCTCCACAAACCCCACTGCCTTTAAGCACTGATGATGTTACTTAGCTGGGTCATGAAATGTCTGCAAGCAAACAAGCAAGCTCAGAAAGCATCAAGGACTCCTTGTTTGATAACAGTCTGAATTTACACCGACACTATAAAAAAGAAAGTGATTTATGACTGTTTTTCACACCATCAACCCTTGCAGCATCCCCACAGTGACTGGTTCATATTTACGATGGGTGGGGGGGCAGTGTCTGGGGAGGGGGCACATGACCCCCTTTGGCGACCATCTGACGAGCAAAGTCAATGCGGGAGCCTGATTCACTTAACAACCATGTTACTAAAGCATTCATTTAACAACGGCGGCAAGAAAGCTGGTAAGAGGGCAGCAAAACCCGCTTCACAGCTGCTTAGCCACAGGAAAAATTTGGGCTCAGCTGTGGATGTAAGTGGAGGACTGCATTGTAACGTGGATTGAGGGAAGGAGACCCTTACTTTGGGCTTTTGGGCTTTGGGTTGCAGGGGGAAAAAAAAGAGGCTTGACCGAGCCTCTTGCCAAAGGCACTCGCTCCTGGTTCCCTGGGAGACTCAGCCTGCAGCTGAAACCCAACCCAGATCCACCCCGGGCAGGTGGGGGACTCCAAGGAAGGGCGTACTGCTCACACACACACCCTGGAAATTGGCTGCAAGTCTGGGTCCCGGCAGGGTTTCCTTCCAGCCTCATTTTGGGGAGGCTGGCGGTAATAATTACATGCCCTGGGAATGTGGGCTCCGAAGCTTGGCTGACCTACGGCTGCAGAGTTCCTCCGATCGATGGGGAAGACGCGCATTCATTTTCCTCCAGCGTTCCGTTGATGGATGGAAAAATCAATGGCCGGCAGAAGAGAGAGAGAAGGTGGAGGGGAAGAGAAAGGGGGAGAGGGAAAGAAGCAGAGGAGGAGAGGGGGCAGGAAAGAGAAGAGAAGGAGAAGAAGAAGGTCTGGAAGGAGAAGAAGGCGGGGGGGCCCATGGGTGGTGATGGGAGTGGTTGGCTTGGGTTGACTCAGGTCCTTCCTGTGGGAAAGTCTCCCTTGGTTTGGGAGTTAGGGGTTATTGGATCTATTTTCCACACTAGCAAGGAGGAATTTGAAATGAGCTAGAATAGCTAGAAGGCCAATTTAGTGGAGTTGGTAAGGCAGCAGCCTAGAATCCAGGAGGCCAAGATAATAGAAAGATGACAGAGAGGGAGGGAAGGAGGGAGAGAGGAGAAGGAAGAAGGAGGAGGAGGAGGAGGAAGAGGAGGAGCTTGGTAAATAGATAGATAGATAGATAGATAGATAGATAGATAGATAGATAGATAGATAGATAGATAGATAGATAGATAGAGATGAATGATAGATAGAGAGATAGAGAGATTTTAGACACATACAGACTAAATATATACAGGTAGTCCTCAACCTATGACCACAATTGAGCCAAAATTTATCATGCGAAGTGGGACATTTGTTGGGTGAGTTTTGCTCCAGTTTTGTAGTGGTTTGCCAGCAGCCGGTGCAGTCGGCAACGGAATTGGACAGTGGGGAAGAATGAGGATCAGTCAGGGAGTCTGGGGAGGACTCAGATAAGGGTCCTGTGTCCAATGCAGAGATGGGCCCAGGACTATCTGGGAGTGGGGTGCTGTCTTTGGAGCCTTTGGAGTCCAGCAGCAGCGAGGCAGAGGACCCAGGGGAGCCTGTTCCCAGTGCGCGTATGCGCAGAGCTGCTAGAAGGCGAGAGCAGCTGAGACAAAAGGGGCGACTCGGGAGTAAGGCTGGGAGGTGGTTGCCCCTCCCATAAGGGATAAAGGACAGGCCAAGTTGACAAAACCTTTGCAGGAAGCAAAGCCATTCGTTCAATCCAGACTCATTCTTGAAGCTCTTTGTATTTTGGTTGGTTTTCGTTCTAGTTTATTTGATAGTTCTGTTATTGGCAGCACTTCACAGGAAAGAAAGGTGGGTGCTTATTTCAAGGAACTGTTTGAGATTCATTACCGGCTGGGAATGAAAATAATTCCCAGCGCCGCAATAAAACAAAGACTTCTTTTTAAAATAAACATGTGCATAATCACAGTCTCAGAAGCCTTGGTCAGAACAAGTTCAGAACCCTTCTTGCCATAGTTGTTAAATGAATCATTGCAGTTGTTCAGTGAGTAACTTGGCTGTTACGTGAATCTGGCTTCCCCATTGACTTTGCTTGTCAAAAGGTCACAAAAGGGGATCACATGACCCCAGGACACCGCAACCGTCATAAATATCAATCAGTTCTGGGCTTTGTCCTCTGACAGTTCTCTAAAGTAACATTAAGAGAATCTCCCAAGTCAGAAAATACAAATCTCTCCACTTCTCTTTTCCAGCCCAAGAATCTAGGGAGGGTTCCTTCTGAGATATTTCTTATGCCTCTTTCCTTCTCTGGGCTCAGCTGCCTCTTCTCTAACCGTTGTCTCATCTTCAGTTCTTCCTCCGGTCTCCCAAGATCACTGCCATGTCCTTTTACAGGGGAAAAGCATATTTCAGTTACTATGAGCACCAGGGGCTGATCCCCTGTCACCCAACATCCCTTACACAGGGTATTTCTTTCATGCCTTATCCACTCTCACTTGCTCTCGCTCTCTCTTCCATTTTTGAACAACCGATCGCTTTCTCCCCCCCTTCCTCTCGCTCTCTTTTTTTTAATAACTCAACATTTGCAGACTCTTCCCCAGCTTCCAGTGCTGCTTTGCATGCATGGTTTCTCCCCGTCATACGAGACAATAAATTTGCCCTGATAAGCTGGCTCTGCCGTTGTAAATTTTCCTGCAAAAGAAGGAGGAGAGGAAGCGAAAAGAGAGAAAGAGGCAGCGGGGTTTTGAGCATCTCTGGTAAAGCTATGGCCTCCGATCAATGGGTTGATGCAGGGTTGAATTATTTTTATCCTGGCTCTAAAAAGCTTTTTATCAATTCTCCAGTAGGTCGAGACTCCTGCTTCCATCATCCCCAGCCAGTTAGCTATGTCCCTGATTGCCTGGGCATGCAGTGAGGAGACTTCCCCTCACTAGTTTGCAACTCATCTTCGTTTTCCCAAAACGTAGGCTGTAAAAAGAAGGACATTTAACATGGCGTCGGCTAGGAAAAGGCATGATTTTGTCTGCAACTTATTTCTTCCTCAAAAAAAAAAAAAAAAACCAACAACCATNCTTCCTAAAAAAAAAAAAAAAAAACCAACAACCATGGAGTTTTCTTGGTTGGAGTTTTGTGATGACTGCTTTTACCCACAATGGCCTAGGAAGATGGAGCTTCCAGGCATTGCATTGTGGGAAAATCCAACTGGGGATTTTCTAGCAGCCACAGGTCTCTAGAGATACCTATGCTTGGTGCTTTTTCTCATTTAGAAAAGGAAGGGAAGAAAAATGAGAAGGGAAGGGAAGGGAAGCAAGGGAGAGGAGGGGGAGGGAGGGAAGAAGGAAGGAAGGAGGGGGGGAGGAAGGGAAGGAAGGAAGGAAGAAGATGGGATGAGAATAAAAAATAAAATAAATGAATAGAATAGGAAGGGAGAGACATGGGAGAAGGAAAGAAGGGAGGAAGGAAGGAAAGAAGGAAGGAAGGAGATGGAATGAGAATAGGAAGGGAGAGATATGAGAGAAGGAAGGAAGGGAGGGAGGAAAGAAGAAAGGAGATGGAAAGAGAATAGGGAGAGTTATAGGAGAAGAAAGGTAGGAAGGAAAGAAAGAAGGAAGGAAGGAAGGAAGGAAGGAAGGAAGGAAGGAAGGAAGGAAGGAAGGAAGGAAGGAAGGAAGGAAGGAAGGAAGGAAGGTGGCTGCTGGTGATTGCAGGAATTAAAAAAATTCTCCAATTTCTAAAATCTTTTTCTAAACTACTTTGAAATGGATGGATTTCTTCCGGTTCCTACATTCAAACAATGGCCTTCTTTAATCACAAAGATGGGCATGCAGCCAAAGACCTAAAAAGATTTTTTTTAAAAAATAGGAGGTAGAATCTATTCTTAATGCTGTAGCACAGAGCGGTATAAAAATGATCATGGAAATATCACTTTGTTTCCCACCTCTGGGAAAAGGAGACCCCCGAGTATCCCACGGGGATCGTTCATGACAGATTCCAGCTGCTTGCTAAAAGGTAGGTTACAAAGGTGAAATTCCAGGAGTTTAAAAAGTATAAATTAATGAGAACCAAGGCACTGTTCTAAAGCTAGTAAATACACAATACACAATCTCTCTTCTTAAAACTCTCCAGCAATGGAACACCCACAACTTTTGGAAGCAAGCCATTCCACCAGAATTTCTGCTTCATTCTAGGTTGGATCTCTCCTTGGCTAGTTTCCATCCGTTGCTACTGTCACTACTAGCCCCTATCTTGGTCCACATGTTCTGCTTTCTTGTGATTGACTACACCAGGGGTCTTCCAACTTGACAGCTTTAAGACTTGTGGACTTCAGCTGCCAGAATTCCTCCTCCTCCAGTCATGTTAGCTCAGGAATTCTGGGAGTTGAAGTCCACAAATCTTAAACTTGCCAAGTTGGAAGACCCTTGGTCTACACCCATGGTTCCTTCAGCTGCTTTGCAGAGCTCCACAAGCACAGAGATGTTTTTACCAATAAAATGTGAGCATCAATCAACCTTCTCCAGAACCTTGATGGTCATCTCCACAAGTACGATCTCTCTTCTCCAATTATGGAAGAATGATGGACCTAGAAAGGGAGGAGGTCTTCTCTTGCTCAAGCACAAGCTGAGATGAAGCCACCAGATCTCTTAAGAAGGCTGAATTTATCTAAAAAGCAGCAGAAACGGGTGGAATTAGTCCTCCCTTGGTGTGGTGTATTGTGTTTCAATTACCATCCCTCTGAAAAGGGTCCCTGATAGTTTTGTGGGATTTTTTTCTTCCACTCCGTTTGGTGGAAGGGACTTTGTTTTCCAAAAGCAATGAAAGAAGCTTTTGTTTTTTCCGGCCGTGTCTTGGATATGCTTGCAACGTTCTTTCCCGTTTCTCCTGGGGTGCCTTTTGGCTTGTGGGAAGGTCAGAGGTGGAAGGAAAGTGTGTGTGTGTGTGTGTGTGTTTCCTTCTTTCAGGGTGATACGTCATGCATATTTTCTTCGCTTTGCAACCTCATTTCCCCATTTGGAAAAGTTTTGGATGTAAAGACAAGTGTTTCTCTCAACCTCCACACATTTAAAAGGTGTGGGACTTCAAACTCCCAGAGTTCCCCAGTTTTAAGAGGTGGGACTTTAAACTCCCAGAGTTCCCCAGCTTTAAGAGGTGGGATTCAAACTCCCAGAGTTCCCCAGTTTTAAGAGGTGGGACTTCAAACTCCCAGAGTTCCCCAGCTTTAAGAGGTGTGACATGGCTTTAAGAGGTGTGGGTACTCCACCACTGGAGCTTTCCCTGATTAACTATTCTCCCTGTCAGGAAATTTCACCTTAGTTCTAGGTTGGCCATGAAAGGCAGCTGGATGACTTGGGACCAATAGCCAGGAGATGGTGAGTTCTAGTCCCACCTTAGCCATGAAAGTCGTCCGGGTGTCTTTGGGCCAGTCCTTCTCTCTGAGCCCAACCCACCTAACAGGGTTGTTGTGGTGGGGAAAACAGGAAGGGGAAGATGTGTTGGATATATTCACTGCCTTGAGTTGTTTGTAAAAATCGTAAAGGCGGGGGATACAAATAAATAAACAAACCAAAACAAGGTTTGCAGCTCTGCACTGGGGAGACCAGACTAAAAAATGTAAGGAAAGATAGTAGCAGGAGTCGCATTTCTGGGAAGGGTTGAGTCTTGATAATGGATCAAAGAAGGTCAGATAATTTGGGGAACGGTCAATGGGAATCTTCAGGTGCCTTTGGTCAGAAGATGTGTTTGCATTTTATGAGCCTGTGCTGCCGGCGTCCAGCACCTCCATTTCTGTCTTCCCAAAAGTTACAACCCATCGTAAACCTTGACCAGCTCCAGAGCAATTTGTCCAAGCTGTCTGCAAACAGCCTCTCCAAATTCCTGGGGAGAGGAAGGGATTTCTCTGTGCAGAAGAGAAGATCTCCAAGGTTTGCAAAGCTGGAGCTTAAATTAGCCATGATGGGAAGGGAGCTTTCCCACACGTACACACAGATACATACAGGCACGCACAAATGTGTGTTATATTGTCAACATCTCTTCTGTCAGGCCTCCTTCGATGCCGGGATGTTCTCAGACATTGTGGAGCACGGCAATGGCCCCACGCAGATTAAAACGACAAAAAGGAAATAAAAATAAAGAGCGCAGCTTGCTTAGAAAAAATATTAGCAAACTTGCTTTTGTGCATGCTTGTGCGTGTATGTGTGTGTGTATGAATGCAAACATCTATGAGTGCAAAATAAACCTTCTTCCAAAAATGGAAGAAGATGTGCTTTGCACATGTGGAAACCCTTGGAATTTCTGCATTGCAAGCCACCAGGTACTAAAAGACTAGGATGCTGAACAGGCTTTTTTTGGCCAGGAGGGATTTAGGATGAAGGCAATCCTTGGTCCAAGCATCTTGTGAACTGGAAAAGGAGGATGGTGTACAAAACCCCATACATTTCTCTTTTCTTCCAAGAAGCTTCTCTCTCAGCCGAAGAAATTTCTTGGATGAGAAGAGAAGCGTTTTCAAGGAAATAAATCAACAAAGTCCAGTTGGTTTTTGGAAAAGCACCTTTGGGATGTCTACCACTGGAGTGTTTTCAGAAGAAATTGGACAGACATTCTGCCTGGAAACATCTAGGGTCTCCTGCTTGAGCAGGGGGTTGGACTAGAAGACCTCCAAAGTCCCTTCCAATTCTCTTATTCTGTTAATGAATCAAGTGAAACACCTTCCCTCCAGAAGTTATGGGTGCTCCATTACTGGAGGGCTTTAAGAAGAGATTGGATAGACATTCTGCCTGGAAACATCTAGGGTCTCCTGCTTGAGCAGGGGGTTGGACTAAAAGACCTCCAAGGTCCCTTCCAGCCCTGGGATTCTATGATTCTTCTTCCCCCTGCCTCCCCAGCCAAGCTCCAGGCTCCCAGAGAGTGCCTCTTACTCCCCAACTCAAGCGGTGATGCAGGTGTGTGAGCAAGGTGTGTACCAGGAGGAAGAAGTCCAGGCGGGCGAGAAAAGGAGCTCGAAGAGGAGAGGATGGGAAATATCAGAGGATGAGGAAGGCGGACAAGAGAGGCGGGCGGGAGAGAAAGAAGGGCTGCAAGAACAACACAAGCCCAACCCTACAGTGCACAAGCAGCCCCTTCACTTGCTCTGGCTGCCTGCACAACTCAGCGTTGGCTCATTAATCACCCAGCACACAGCCAGGAGGACCAAAAGGCTGGGACGCCTCCGCCAATCCGGGCTCTGTTGCTGCAGCAACGGCCTTTCGCCTTTGGAGGCTTCAAAAGATTCTCTCCCCCCCCCCCCCT